>RQTK01000257.1:460443-567265 GCA_003991915.1 Elysia chlorotica
TTCTTCTTCTTCTTCTTCTTCTTCTTCTTCTTCTTCTTCTTCTTCTTCTTCTTTACCAGTTTAAAAAGTCTAAGTACATGTATAATACTTTTTAAAGAGTTAGAAATGGTTTTGCTAGTTAATTTCTTATCATCAATTAAAAAAGGTATGGTTACATGACGAACGGATCCCAAGACTAACGTCTGGTAACTTTACGTGTTGTAAAACAGAGACACAGCGGTGATACAACTTCCGTTACAACCAGTAACCCTGTACAGGAATTAACCCAGTCAGTAGAAAACAAGGCAGCCGGATCGAGGATCAAACTGCGAAAAATGGCCGTGCGCTTAACTGCAGAGCCAGCCACGTCACTCACTCATGTTGTGAGTGTCTGGCTGCTGTGGCATGAGACTTTCTGTGGAGCAAAAATTGGTGTGTGTGTATGGGTCTCCAAGAAGAGAGAGAGTAAGAAGGAGAGAGAAAGAGTGGGTGAGAGAGAGGGGGGAGTGGTAAAGAAAGGGGTCAGTTGGTTTCTTTACGTACGACGTCAGCAGCAAGGCCATCTTGTGGACAGGTCTCACGACCGACGTCTTACAATAGACAGAGCGCGAAGTTCAGACGAAGATAAAAAGATAGTAGAGTCCGGGGCGTTTAGGAAGAGAGGCTGGAAGACAGAGATAGAAAAAAGAGAATGTTACAATAGACAGAGCGTGAAGTTGAGTCGAGGATAAATAGGTAATAGAGTCCGGGGCGTTTAGGAAGAGAGAATGGAAGACAGGGTTAAAAAAAAGAGAATGGTCGCTCTTTGACAAGTTTGGGGCACGAAAAATCGGTCCAGCTAAATTTATCTCTCTCCCCTCTCTCTCTCTCTCTCTCTCTCTCTCTCTCTCTCTCTCTCTCTCTCTCTCTCTCCGGGTTTAACGTCTCCTATGTTCCCCTGGGGGGTCCTATTATGCGAAGAAATTCAAAACAATACAATGCCTTTGTGTTTTTGAAAACAGCATTAGCAAAGGGGGTTAATGAATAATATTTGAAGGCAATACAATTTGGCAGTAGTTATGTTTCCCTAGATTTTTTCCCCTTCCATTTGCCATCTTGTGAATGCCTAAAATTTAATGTTTCTTCATCAATTGCTCTGATTGTCGAATCACATCAATGATCTAATATTGGAGATTTTTTTATATATCTAAAAAATTTAAAATAAATCCCAAGTCAGAGATTATGTACATAAAATTAAACCTACCGTGTTTTAATTTGTGTGCAAATGGAGAGATAGATGGGGCGGGCGGGGTTGGTCTGTACTCAATGAACTCCCATACAATTATTTTACCACCGTGAGCGCAGAGATGGGTGCGGGTGTCTCATCTCGATCGGCGGTCGCTTCCTGTTTGTCTCATGGACGTTGCTAAGCCTATCTAGACTTTAACTAGAACATCATTGACCACATCTACCAGGCGCATCCAATACATTGAATCTTACGTTTGAACTCACTGAGCTCGCTATTTGGAGATGGGGTTTGGTCCAGGTTCTAGTCCTGCCTTAGCAGCCGTCGGTGCCAGTAGCCTACATGTAGGCCCTACAAATATAATTTTACTGGTCAAGTCCCGGAAAACCAACTCTGGGGTCCAGTCTTCGAACTTGACCTTTCTTGCAGAGCTAAGAAACGGTAAACTGGGGAGAGCATCGCTTTCCGCGACCAAAGACTACGAAATAGAGTGAAAATATCAACATTTCATCTTTACTCAAATCTAAAACTAACTTTAAATTTTTTGCCAATTTTTGTTTGGACAAAAAAAGGCTTTTTGTCGCCAGAATTGGTCCACAATTTCACATTCATTTTTGTTCGGAATCGAAGGTTTGCGTCTATTAATTATGTGTGTTCGCTGTACAGTGAATTAGTATGGCGGATCTGAAAGTTTCGATCTTTCGTTAGCAAACACGGTATTATTATATACTGACATATCCGTAAATTTTCCACCGTATCCATCATTTGCTCTTTTTTCAGCTGTTTTCTAAATTAGCCTTCCTAACGTTAATTTTTACCTGCTGCACTGAGATAGAGATTATCCTTCTTGCCCAGTCGAATTGCACTCTCTCTCTCTCTCTCTCTCTCTCTCTCTCTCTCTCTCTCTCTCTCTCTCTCTCTCTCTCTCTGAGCTTCAAGGCCCTGTCACGTTTTTTTTCTCTCCCCTTCCTTGTTTATGTTAGCCTGGTGGCCGTACGGTTCCCTTCAATATGGGTAGCTGAACCAGTATACGTACTTTGTTTTTAGCGAGCGGTACGTGTACATTTTCACGACAAGAGAAAGTAACTCTGCTTACTGCGCGCCAAGCAACATAAGAAACAAACTGCTGTGATTAAGCTTACTGATAAGGACTAAAAAATGAAAATTAATGGTAAGCTAAAAGCTACCTTCAGAAGTGAAGTCCATAAATCTAGATCCAGATCTATAAGAAACTGTTTTTTAAACATATATATTTAGATTCCTTGTAGATCTAAAACAGCTTTCCTTATGTATGTTCTTAAAATCAAAAACTCTTTTTATCTTAAGTCAGATCTCAAGAAGACTAGAATTCTAAAGACTAAGGGGCACGGAGGGTTCGAAATTGCAATGTGGGGGTAGCTTACAGCTTGTTGAAAACTTCCTTTATCTTATATCTCAGGATGATTCGTAAGCTTACCACCGTGTTGTACTTAAGATCCTAGATCAAGTTGAGATCAGCAACTCCCAAGTTTCAGAAGGTATGATGCATGACCACTAGTAGGCCTACTACTAGATCTAGATCGAGATCGAGATTCAGTTGCAAGAATCCCAGATATTAGACTAGATATCTAGATTCTAGATCTATGGGTTGGGATGTCTGGATCAAAGTACTCTAAATCTATTTTAGGATTTCTTGACTTGAATTAGTTATATACAGTTGTTGCTCTTCAGAACAATACTTTGTGAATATTTGCTTTCAACTTTCAAGATATCATAAGTAGTTATAGTAATAGGCCTATAGGCAAAGCTGTAATTAGACCTACAGTGAGTGAATGAGTTTGTTTTTAAGAAACTTCAGCATGGTAATAGCTATATAGTGTGCCCATGATGTCCTAGAACAGTTTATACATTTTAAAACTAGCAGAAACTGTGACTGTAAATCTCTCTGAGTGGTAAAAGCATAAAAAATTGTGCAGTTTGCGCTTTGTCTTACTAATCTTGGAACATGTTTTTGTTTTGTTTTTTACACAGATTTATCATTATAAATCAATTCTTTTTTCTGAAAGTGGTTTTCATCAATCTCTTCCTAGATTCATCACAATGTTGAGACAAAGCACCCTTTTCGGTTCCTTCGTTATCAAGTGAGAAACCAATTGGAAAGGCTGACCAGCATGCACCAGGAGCGGGAATCAGTAACAAACAAGTAGGACAAAATACTTTGCAGAGCAAAAAAAGTGCACCAAGTGATGAAAATGAAAAACAAATCTCAGCAAAAAAGAGACAATGCCCCAGTGTTGATAGTACCCATACCCAAGAAGGTTCCCAAAAGAATGTTTCTGTGAATGGTGTCAGTGAAAAAAGTAGGAATAGCAATGAGAAAGTTAAAGCAGTAGATGGAGTAAAGACCCCCACTGGTAGGAAAAAGAAAAATGGGAAATTGTCACTATCCAGCAAAGAGAATGACTCTGTCCTATCTACAGATCTTGAACATGAAAAAGCCAAACCAGCTGTTGCATACGATGATTTTTTGGCACAAATCTCAGATGCTTCAAAATCATCTGATAAGACCATTTGCAGCAAACAAAAGAAGGTTGCTATAAAAGGAGAGCAAGAAAGAAATGAGAATGAAAAGTCAACAATGTCGTATAGTGATTTTTTAAGCATGTTCAAACCAGCTCCTCAAGAGTCCGATTCCACCAAAGAAGATGCGAGTGAGGCTGCTGAAGTTGATCAGCCCAATCTAGCAGCTGAGGTGCCATGCAGATCCATCATGTCCTTCTTTTCAAAGTCATCTGCCATGAAGGGAACAAGAAAAGTTTCTGAAACAAACTCAATTAAAGTCATGGCTGAAGTTCACAGTGAAAAAAAGTCTGAGAAATCAAAGACATTGCCATCTCCCCTCAAACGGAATTCATCAATTGTCCCACACATGCCTACTGATGTTGATGCTATTGAGTATCTTGGATCGGAAACAGTGATAACAGATGAGAGCAAATCAAAGAAAAGGAAGCCTCATGTTGAGTCTAGTCTCATGTCCCAGCCCAAAAAGGCAAAAGTTTCTGAAGATGGTCTGAGAAAGTCAAGTAATTTGAGCCTCTCGGACAGCCCAAATGACCGCACTGACTGTTCAAAAGATGATCGTGCAGTCTCCACCAACAAAGTACATTTATCCACTAAAACGTCTCAATCTCAACTTTCATTTGGCAAGGGCGTACTAGTAATTTCCAAGGCTAAACCAGAGGTCAAAGATTTGAAAGAGGAACCTGAAGCTGTTGAAAATGAGCAGTCTGGAAAGAAAAAGCGAGGAAGACCCAAAAAAGTCCCTGATGTAAAGATGAGCGAAGAGCAAGACTCAGTAGACAATTGTGAAGCCTGCTCATCTCCAATAGCTACCACGTAAGTTTCCTTTTAAAGTCCTTAAAAAATCTGGCGTACTATTGTTCTATTTACTAGAAGGTATATCAATACCCAACTTCTCTTTGTAATTTTTTCTTTATAAAGTTTGTCTTGTAATTGTCAAGTTAACTATGATACTTTATTTCCAGCTAGTATTGGATTATCATAATGGTCATATAAAATTTGAATATAAATTTATATAATGTCATGTATGATTTAGCATGGAATATTAAAAAAAGATTAATTCCTCACCTACTGCCTTTCAATAACAAGTTGTGCATGAATTATAGAATAATCCTGTATCACTCTTTGGTGTGACTTGTTGTATACATGCACCACTTTTCAAATTTATCGTTTTTCAGCCCCAGCAATGTCAACACAGAAGCTGCCACAGAGACTCCTGAGACAACCCAACTGCGTCGCAGCTCTCGCACCAGTCGTCCTGTGACACCTTTTATGGTTAATGAGGTTGTTAGTGTTGATGATGATGATGATGATAGTGATGAAGGAGAAAATAAAAAGAACAAGGATAGGCACAGACAGAGAAAAAAGAAAGAGGATAGCTGCGAGATACTAAAAACTGAAACTCCATCTTCAAAGAAAAAGACTAAAGGTAGGGTTTCATACATATTTTTTTTTCATACTCAAATGACAAATTGTGGTATCATTTCTTTTGCTTTACAGTATCCCTTAGGTTTAATGTAAATAAGCTGTATATTAAGTTGCATTTTTTTCCACTCTGCATCTAAGTGTTAAGTTTTGCAACTTCTTTATCATTGTTGTTACAATTTATTATTCACAGGTCCTCTAGCACCTATTTTTACGGCAATGAAACCAAAGGAGGAGATAAAGCCGCCACCAGAGGATCCTGAGAAAGTTCGCTTGAGAAGAGAGTTCATGATGAGCGGTATTCCCGAAGTGCTGAAACGACAGATTGCAGAAAATGTCTCCAACGTAACTCTGGATTACCCCCCTTTGCCCAATCCATCTCATGTTCAACAGTTGAACAGAGAGACCTATGACTTTAGTAGTGGCAGTGCTATGTCTGTCTCATTCAACGGTGTAAACAGAGATTCAATGTCAGAACTGAATGCCAGCCCCTCTTGGGAAAACTTGAACTGGGATGCAACTGTGGTTGATGGCAGTGCCCAAACTTTTCAGGTAATAAAGTGAAACTTTTATTTATGGTCTCTTTGTGAAGATGTCAGAGAGTTTAGGGAAAGGGAGGGTGTCATACTTTACAGTTTATTTATATGAATCTAATTTTCCTAAAACATTTTGAGTTTTTGTTCTTTGGTGTGTTGTACAATATATTATGGGGTTTGAATTTGATGGTTTAGAGATGCATTGAAAAATTTAGAATGGATGTGTAGGAATATTCAACAATTATTTGACTTATAGCAAGAAAAGAGTATTTCTTTTTTATTACAAATTTTATAGTTTATGAGTAAAAATCATATTTTAAACATATAATATATATTGATTTATTGAATTCATTTAAGTTGATAACATAAATTTTTTTTTTTTTTTAATTGAAAAATGAATCTCATGTCATGTATACTTTATATGAAATCTTTAGTTACTCTTCATTGAATGGTTTGTCATTTGCAGAAACAATTGTACAAACCCTTCACTCGTTACTAATTTCAGCATTTTGAAATCAGACTCGGGGATATAGGCTCAAAATATTAAGCTTTTAGCAATTGCCCTTCAAAGCATTTTTTTCCTGGACAATTTGTATATGAATTTAATTTAGAATTTAAAGAAGATATGTTATATTCACCTTTGTCACTGATAACACATTTTCTATAATAATTATTTTAGCATGTCTCCTGTGTTTTATCAGCCTCCCCAGACTCACTCTGCTCTCAGTGAATCCCAACAAAAACAGCTATTGACAAACTGGCAGCAACAGGATCCAAAGTTTAAGTTTGAAAAGACGCTAGATCAGTTGGTGCAGCATTTAAAAACATCAGGTGAGATGAGGCTGTGATCATTTTTTAAAGAGGAATAAATCTGATGACATGTAGGTCAAAATTATTTTTTAATTCTATGAAAATTTTTAAGCTAGTACATTTTGAGATTTAATGAATGATTATTAGAAAATTGTCTGAATCGGAAAAAGCCCTCAGTATTCAAATTAATATATGCATTTTTAGTCTGTGGCATTTCAAGAGTAAGTTCAACCATTTGACCTTTGAAGTTTTATCTATAAATTGTTTGTGTGAACACTTTAAAATCAAATGCTGCATTTGTTGTTCTATGAATTGAAATATGGCAGATGGTCATAATTTGGAATAAATGGAATGCTTTTCTTTGCTGTTTTATAGTTCTTTGGGTTGTTTTTTTTCTTTTTGCAGAGGGGGGGGGGGGCTAATTTTATAAGTTTTATGTTATGATCTAATCCTTGAATTTTTTAATGTTTAATCCTTTCAGGTGATGTGACAGAACCACTCTCTCCTATCATTTCTGTGTCTTCTAGTGAAGATGATGTTGTCGTAGTAGACGAATGTTTACCTGAGGAGAAGCCAGTGAAGAAAACAACACGTTCAAATCCAAATAGTAAGCCAGATCTCTATCACAGTTTATTTCTATTTTATATATTGTTTTTTTCAATGCCATATTGTAAGTATACACATGCATCATTTTTTAGTCGTTGGTGACAGTGGAGGGTGTTGTGGTGAAAGGCTGGCGCTTGTGTTCTCTAGTTCTACGCAGAAGGTTGTGATTTAATGTCAGATTGGTGCGCGTACATACACTGTAAAAGATCTGGATTGAGACGTAGAAGACATTAAACTAGCTACACGCCATCAAGAAATGAAATGGGCAGAGATGTTAAGATTTGTTGCAGTGCCAGTTTACCCTATCTGCATGCAGCACATTTTTCATAAGACTGTCATGATTTTGTGGATTTAAAGCAGTACGAGCAGTCACCGCATAAATACTACAATAGCTCTAAATTTTCATAACCTCATTTTGCTGAAGGGGCCAGAGCTCTGCCTAGAACACCAACAATCTTATTTCAAACCCCCAAGCATGTCAAAAAGAGAAGAGGTAGTAGGCAAGTATCTGCAACTCATACTAGGAATGTCCTGATCCCTTTAGAGTGTTCTCATAATCACATAATCACCCTTTAGAGTGTCGTCTAGTTTTGGACTTCCGCAACTCCCCAAAGATAACCTTACTGTAGTGTATCACTGTCTTGTCAACTCCCCAGAGATATCCTTACTATAGTGTATCACTGTCTTGTGTTTTTATTTGGTTTTTGTTCCCCAAAGATAACCTTACTATAGTGTATCACTGTCTTGTGTTTTTATTTGGTTTTTTTGTTCAGTGTGCCTGTGGCCAGACCTGCACCAGCCTGTCAGCTCTGAGGAGATGGTCGGGAATGGAGCGGTGCTAGGGCAGCTCAGAGACTGGCTGGCCGAGTGGAAGAAGATTGTGCAAAAAGACATCAGGAAGGCTAACAAGAAGTCTGCCTCTCAGTCCAGCAAGAGCAAGGGAAAGGGTAGGTCAAAATATTGATAATTTAGGTTTTAAAATTGCTGGAGGGGGTGTTGTTTTTTTCAATAGTATAAGTTGTAAGTATCTCCAGAACATTTGATTTTTTTTTTTTTTACATTTAAACTACATTGTCCAGGTATGTATCAAAATTATCAATTATTATTTACAAATCTTGAGTAATAGATGATAATTTTGATATATAGTCAAAAGTATTAAAAAATAAAAAGTACACTGTACATATTGAATTTCCCTCACTGCTGAAATAAATGGCATCTTAGTATATAATCAGAATACTTGATTTTGTTGTAAATCTGGATTGCGCTTTTACTTTTGTATTATTGTCACTTTCTTAGTAACTCTCCTATTCCATATTGTTTTAATGGTTCCTTTCCACATAAGTTTTGCATCACGCTATTCAGTTATTTTCTTACAATTTATTAGCCTTCGCAATTATAAAATTATTGTGCTTTTTCAGCGTGCTGGTCTGACGACAGTGATTTTACGGACAGCGAGGAAGATGATGATTGTTTGTGTAACACGATGCTGGTGACTGGACCTCATGGTGTCGGCAAAACGGCCGCAGTCTATGCTCTAGCCCAGGAAATGGGATATAAAGTGAGTGCATGCATAACACAGAGTTATGTGGTGTCGGCAAGACGGCCTCAGTCTATGCTCTAGCCCAGGAAATGGGATATAAAGTGAGTGCATGCATAACACTAACAGGGAGTTATGTGGTGTCGGCAAGACGGCCTCAGTCTATGCTCTAGCCCAGGAAATGGGATATAAAGTGAGTGCATGCATAACACTAACAGGGAGTTATGTGGTGTCGGCAAGACGGCCTCAGTCTATGCTCTAGCCCAGGAAATGGGATATAAAGTGAGTGCATGCATAACAGGGAGTTATGTGGTGTTGGCAAGACGGCCTCAGTCTATGCTCTAGCCCAGGAAATGGGATATAAAGTGAGTGCATGCATAACACGGAGTTATGTGGTTTGGGCAAGACGGCCTCAGTCTATGCTCTAGCCCAGGAAATGGGATATAAAGTGAGTGCATGCATAACACGGAGTTATGTGGTGTTGGCAAGACGGCCTCAGTCTATGCTCTAGCTCAGGAAATGGGATATAAAGTGAGTGCATGCATAACACTAACAGGGAGTTATGTGGTGTCGGCAAGACGGCCGCAGTCTATGCTCTAGCCCAGGAAATGGGATATAAAGTGAGTGCATGCATAACAGGGAGTTATGTGGTGTCGGTAAGACGGCCTGCTTGTCATAGCTAGGTTGAAGCTGTGAGCTTCTGTCCGCTTGTCATAGCTAGGTTGAAGCTGTGAGCTTCTGTCTGTATGTCATAGCTAGGTTGAAGCTGTGAGCTTCTGTCCGCTTGGCATGCTAAGTTTAAGCTGTGAGCTTCTGTTCGCTTGTCATAACTAGGTTGAAACTGTAATCTTCTGTCTCCTTGTCATAACTAGGTTGAAGCTGTGAGCTTCTGTCTGCTTGTCATAGCTAGGTTGAAGCTGTGAGCTTCTGTCCGTTTGTCATAACTAGGTTGAAGCTGTGAGCTTCTGTCTGCTTGTCATAGCTAGGTTGAAGCTGTGAGCTTCTGTCTGCTTGTCATAGCTAGGTTGAAGCTGTGAGCTTCTGTCTGCTTGTCATAGCTAGGTTGAAGCTGTGAGCTTCTGTCTGCTTGTCATAGCTAGGTTGAAGCTGTGAGCTTCTGTTCGCTTGTCATAACTAGGTTGAAACTGTAATCTTCTGTCTGCTTGTCATAACTAGGTTGAAGCTGTGAGCTTCTGTCTGCTTGTCATAGCTAAGTTTAAGCTGTGAGCTTCTCTACTGGCACTGTATATTTTGACTTTTCATAGAAAATTCAAAGCGTTCGTCACAGAGAGGAAATTTTAGTTTAACATCCAAGGAAAGTTTTATGTGGCACCTGGGGCACAAGACTTAGGAAGTTGGACAATTGTTCAGAGACAGAGCAGAGATACCAGAACTTATATCTCGGACCTATCTTTACTGACATGGATCGAACTAGTATTGGAAGAAGTTCAGCTTTCTATTTATTCACTGATGGTGAGGCAGAATTCGGGTCATCTGATTTGAAGCTTTAACACTCTACGATTTAAAGTCAGCTTGTTTTCATAGAAAAAAAGTTTACAGTAATGTGTGAACATTTTAACCTTTTCAGTATTTTGAGCTGGAAGATTATCAAACTGCGTTATGAAATGTCGACAAGTACTTATCTTGAATTAGGAATGCTAGAAAATCAAAGTGAATAAAGCACAATAATACGACTGTTATTGACAACATGTGCTATAATCTGTGCAGGTGTTTGAAGTATTGACAACATGTGCTATAATCTGTGCAGGTGTTTGAAGTGAACTCGTCCAGCCTGCGTAGCGGCAAACAGATCCTGGCGCAGCTCGAGGAGGCGACCCAGTCCCACCGAGTGGCTCCCAGCAAGTCGCGCCAACTCGCTCCACAAGAAGCAGCGCCACCTGGTGAGTTTTCTGTCGTGTGACGTGTCGTTTGTTTGTTGCTTAGCCTCCAATGTCAGCACTACTTACGCTATATTGTGGACGTGCTCCTTACCAACACTGGCCACCCAGAGACAGTGCAGGGAGACCTGGACTCCTGTCTCAGACGGTCACATAATACAGACACAGACCCAACCAGAAGGGGCCGAAATTGAACAAATAAATTTTTTAGCAATCATGGTATTCGAACTGGACACTTCCTGATTGAGAGTCCAACATTGTACCATCTGCACCAGTTTGTCTGCCATCCCCCTTGTGTTCAGTATCACAAACTTTCAAAGTGTAAAAACTTAGCAATCAAAATCAGAATGGAATTATGCCAGGGATGAAATCTCTATGAACAGAGGTTGATATTATGACTATATCTTTCTCTTGGATGCTAAAAATTTAATAAATTAGACCACTCAAAGTGATCAGTAAAGTTAAGGGTTTTCAAGGAATTATTTGCCATGTCTGGCTATTTACAATTATTATTGTTTGGTTTATGTTTAATTCTTATGCCTGCAGTGTTAATTTCTTTTACCCCCAGCAGAACGTGGTGAGACAGAGCCCAAGAAGAAGTCGATGGCGACGGCGTTTGCTGCGTTGTTTCAGACTCCAGGTCAGACCACAGGACCAGCCCCTGGCACAACTAAGGCGACCAAGAAGGGTAGAAACGCAGGTGTGGAGAAACAAGACTCGGCTACTCCTTCGGCAGACGCAAGCTGCAAAGACAAGAAGACTTCGTCGTCTAAGAAGAAGGCCAAAACTTCAGGTGGAGTTAGTTTAGGATCTTTCTGAATTATGTTTAGCATTGCTCATAGGGTTAGGGTGTCTTTTTAATCAGTTTCATGTTTGGAAGTCAAATGTTGATATTTTTTTATTATTTTTTTTTTTGATAATACAAAACCTTACCCACAAGCTGGAAAGATATTGTTTTCTAAGAAATTTGTTGTTGATTTATTATTTATCTGTCTACAGGTTTATAAGAAATTCATCTTCATTATGTATTACTTTAGGAATTTTAAAGAAAATTATTATTGGTTCTTTATCACTCTAGAATATCTAATGAAATTAAATGTTCGATTTTCATTATTCTTGTATTTTCTATTAAATTTATTGTTAATTTTTTATCTCCATATCTTTGTTTTAATTTTTTATTTCTTTAGTGTTGTGCTATTCAATGGTGACCATTTTATTTATTTTAATTTTTTATCTATTCAGGTAAAGATTCAGCCTCTTCAAAAGCGTCTAAAAAGAGTGAAGGCAAGTCTGTTGGTGATAGAGAAGAGAAAGATGCCTCACAGAACCTGGCAACCATGTCCCTGATTCTGTTTGACGAGGTAAGGTTGTGTTGTTCACTAGAGTCGTTTCAGCCCGAGGGCACACTATAGCCTGTGCTGATGTGCAGTAAATGCAAACTCTAAACTGAGATGAAATGTTTTTATCAATATGCATTTGGATTCAAGTCTTTTGTTTCATTGAAGAGAATTTAATCTCCCTTCTCCTTTCTTTGTTTTTTTTTTTTCAAATTGTTTTTCTCTTTTGTTTTTGTTTTTTGTTTTGTTTTTAGGATTGTGTTTCTTTGATATGATTAAAATATTTAGCATTTGGGCTTAATATTATATATCACAGTATTTTCTACTTGAGGAACATGTCCATGTATTTTTATAAATCGAAAATTTATAGAATAATATTATACAGATTAAGTTTGTGTAATATGTACAGGTGCAATGAACTTTCTTCAATCTGTCAGGTGGACGTAGTGTTTGAAGAAGACAAAGGTTTTCTCTCCACTGTCGAGCACTTCATGGCATCCACCAAGATTCCGATCGTCCTGACATCCACGGCCCCTGCCAGCAGTCTGGACCTGTCAGCAAAACACGATCATATTGTTTTTAAACACCCTTCCATGGTGAGTGGGTCCGGTTGTAGCAAAACACGATCATATTGTTCTCAAACACCCTTCTATGGTGAGTGGGTCTGGTTGTGGAGACTGAAGTTTCTCTCCTAGTTTCTCTCCTGAGTCTTCCTATATGGAAACTTTCGATGGTGAGAGTAGAGAGTATTAAACTTATTGTGTTTTATGTCTTTGGAAATTGTAAAAAGTGTATAGAATACCTTTATGATATGACCATATGATTTCAAGTTTTCTGTGGCCGTAAATGATATGTTCTTAACTCTCTATGGATTCCTTAACTTTATTTTAATTTTGTGAACTGGCTTTATATATTGAATTTGGCAATTTCATTTGTTTTATGGAGCAGTCTTATCTAAGGTTAAAGTTATTTAAACCAGTACATTAAAATATATTTTATCCTTCCAGGCGTCGTGTGTAAGCTACCTGTGCTGTGTGTGTCTGGCCCATGGAGTCGCCGTCACTCGTCACGCGATGGCAGAATTGTGGAAGTTGCTGGGTGGGGATCTGCGACGGTGCCTGTTGTACCTGCAGTTTTGGTGCCAGTCTGGCGGTGGTAGAGCGCTCCTGGACGAGACAACGTCACAACAAGATGAAATTACTCTCTCTGATTGTGCATCAGGGGTGATGGCATGTAGTCAAGATTCTAATTCTTCTTCCATCAGCTTAGTTGAGAACATACGTAAAAATGCGGGCAGTGCTGTCTACAGTGATGAGTAAAAATGCTGGCAGTGCTGTCTACAGTGATGACAGCAATAGCAATGAGTTTCTTAGTCTCAGAAGGCCAGTCAGGAAAGCCAGAAGAATGATTCTGGATGATGATGAAGACAGCGACAACTCAAACTCTTCTCATCGCATTGTAGAAGAGGACAATGATTTTGTGTCTGTAACTACTTCCCGCTCAAATATGCGGAGAAATCTTTCTACTAAACGATCCTCCGGCAAGCCAGGAAAGGGGATTGAAAGGACATCATCATCCTCACCTGCTGTGATAGCGGGTCAGGTTTCTACTCCTGCTGCCTGTGTGAGTGTAGGGGGTGACGCTGATAGGAAGTCTTCCCCTGGGTCTGCCTTGTGTCTTCACTCGGGCGTGGCTGAAAGCTCTCTTGGCCTGGACGGTGGCTGCCTCTCCTCCCAGACCATTGGGCAGTTTATTCAGGTAATGCTTTCTTCAGTTTATGTGGCAAAATATTTTAGCCTAAGTATTAGTAAGTCAGCCTGTCAACAGAGTACGCCACGATGAGACAATCACGCAACTGACAAAGTTAAAGGTGGATGGAAAGGATCTAAGGGTGATCAAAAACATATATTGGGAACAAACAGCAGCAATGCGAGTTGATGGGGAAATCAGTACTTTCCAACAAATAAAGCGTGGTGTAAGACAAGGATGTGTGCTCTCTCCAGACCTTTTCTCTCTTTACAGTGAAATAATCATGCGAAACTTAGAAGGACATCCTGGAATAAAAGTGGGAGGTCACAATATCAACAACCTTAGATATGCCGACGATACAGTATTGTTAGCAGAAAACAACAATGATCTACAAAATTTAGTAAACATTGTAGAAGAGGAGAGCAGGAAAAAAGGATTAGAACTGAACAGTAAAAAGACAGAGGTAATGGTTATCAGCAAGGAACAGATATCGCCGACGAGTGACATCTATATCAAAGGAACCAAACTCAAACAAAGTGACCGCTTTAAATATCTAGGGGCAATAATATCAGGCGATGGCAGAAACAACATCGAAATATCATCTCGCATAGCGCAGTCAAAGGCAAGTTTCCAGCGCATGAAAACCATCTTAACAAATAAGCGCATCTCCATCCAAACAAGAAAAAGGGTCCTTCAGTGCTACATAGAACCTATTCTAATGTATGGTTGCGAGGCGTGGACGGTGTCAAAGCAGATAGAAAAGAAACTGAAAGCAATAGAAATGTGGTTTTTAAGACGAATGCTCCGCATCTCTTGGACAGAAAAGAAATCAAACAAAGAAGTTTTAGAAGAAGCTCAGGCAAAACCATCAATAATTAACAAGGTGAGGAAAAGGCAAACAACATTCTTTGGCCACATGATGAGAAGAGAGGGACTAGAACATCTAGTGACAACAGGAATGATTGATGGGAAACGCAGTCAAGGAAGGCAAAGAGAAAAAATGGCAGACGGGATGAAGGAGTGGCTACAAATATCAAAGGTTACAGAGATGATGAAACTAACCAGAGAAAGAGAGATATGGAGGGACATGATCACCAACGCTATGAGGCATGGTACTTGATGATGATGATGATGATGATGATCACCAACGCTATGAGGCATGGTACTTGATGATGATGATGATGATAATAGCTTCTGATTCAGGAAAAAATTATGTGGCAAAATATTTTAGCCTAAGTATTAGTAAGTCAGCCTGTCAACAGATTCATGAAGTTTTTGTGGAACTATCATGCAAGACAATATCAGTGCAGTTGTGTTATAGAATAGTAAATAATAATAAAAACGAAGGTATAATTATAGCAACATTACTACAATTTAGCTTTACATTTTAAAATTGCACTTTTGCTATCTTTGGACAGATGGCCTGTTTTTTTGTTTTGTTGCTGTTGAAACTAACATGTTTGTTTTTTTACTTTGCAGTGCCCCACTATGTCGAGAGTGCTGCTGGACAGAGCTGTGCACGTGTTGACCTCCGCAGACAGAGCCCTGGTCTGTGACAGCCTCTACCAGCTGGGCCTGCATTTCTCTTCTGTGCCCAAGTGTGATAAAGTTAATGTCCAGCTTTCACTGTCAGCTCCATCGCCAAAGTCTTGTGAAAGGAAGAAGAGGAAAAGAATCCTAGATCGGAGCTGGTTGGACAGTGATTGTTCTGAAGATGAGTCAAAAATTGACAGGGATCTGAGCGCAACAAAGCCAGAGGAAAATGTTACAGATAATAGAAATAATCTCAGGACAGAAAATGTCAGTTCTTCAGATCCCATAGAGATGGAGTTGGGATCCGAGACAGAGCGGTGTGACAGAACTCTTCAGGATGGAGATCAAACTTTGTTGATCAACCAGAAGCTACGAGGAAGGTTAAAAGCAGAGCATGCTTGGCCATGCTATCCAGCTTGTCTCAGTATTACGATTCTGTGTCCGCGCTCGACACCCTAAACATGTTTTATTGCAGCCAGGACAGGGGGACACAACTCGCCCCAGGTACGAGTGACGAGGACACGAGCCCTGCGACAAGTGTGCACAGCTTTGGTTCTGCTTTGCCCTCGGAGCTTCCAGCAACGGCGAATCTTCTGGCGTCCAGGACTCTGTGCAAGGCTTTGGGTGATGAGGTGACTGCGTGGAAAACGAGGAATCTGAAATCGAACCCGGCAAGCTGTGAATGTGATGAGTCAGACTTAACTTCTTGGCCAGACGAGCTGTGCTTGCCTGTGGGCAAAAGTGTACCAGAGTTGTGGGCCTTAGGTGACAGGAACCATAGAAGGTAGTGTTGCTTTTAAAATGTTCCTTATTTGTAGGATAATTCTTTTAATTGAATCCCTGATCTATTTGATATTTTGTTTTTGTTTTTTGTTTTTAAGAAACGGGAAACAACAGTATTATTTTTTTGCCTTTAAACTTTGAGATATTTCATTAGCAAACCCCTCCAATGTCATACACACAGCCTTTTAACAAATTGCCTTTTGATTACAGTACTTAAATGGAATTTTTTTCAAATCGGGAGTCCAGGTTTCCCCTGCACTAAAACTTTGTTACGCCTCTTTTTTTGGTTAGTAATTTTTTAGGTTTTCATCTCTTCTTTTTTTCTTTATTTTTTGGTTAGTAATTTTTTAGGTTTTCATCTCTTCTTTTTTTCTTAGCAGCATTAATTTTAGTCATGTGAGATACACCAGTGGGTGAGCAGAGTTGTTAGTCATGAATTGTTTCAGCTGAAACTGGAGTGTCAATGGAGTGTTTCTGCATATGGGTGTAATTTTTGTTTCAGCTGAAACTGGATTGTCACTCGAATGTGTTTCTGCATATGGGTGTAATTTTTGTTTCAGCTGAGACTGGAGTGTTTCTGCATATGGGTGTAATTTTTTATACAATTATATTCTCGATGGTACAAAATAACTGAGTCATTAGAGTACTGGGCTGACACAACAGAGAACAGAGATCTGAGGTTTGAATCCCAGATTGAACTGAGCAGCAGTATATCTCATCTAATCAACTCAATGTAACTGTAGCCGTTAAGGCAATACTGTATATTGTCATTGTTCCGAGGCTGAAAATATCCACTGGTATTGTTGTTTTTTTTTCCTGTTTTGCATCCCTTGGGGCTAACCTACAACAGTGTATTTTCAAAACAAACAGATTTCTTTCTTCGTAAATTAGAAGTAGAGGAATTGTTGCAAAATTATTCACATTACTCCTAATACATTGTTTTTTCTGCAGACCTTTTGATTTGTCAACTAAAAATGTCGTCAACTGTTTGGGTGCAACAGTTTTGCAGAGCGACCCTGTTGTGTACTTGGATTATCTCCCTCAACTTCGAGATATTTGTCGATCTGAAAACCTCCGACACCTGGCAAAGACACAAAGAAGGTAAGTCTAAAAGGCTTCTCTCAATACAGTTTCGCCTTGTTGTTATAAACTTAATAATTCAGCTTGCTCCAACATGGACCCCAATAACTCTTACATTCTAAATCTGTCAGGTTTTGTAGACATTTAATTTTGAATTATGGAGGACTCTTTTAATTTCTCAGTATTAACTGTGGGCCTGCCATAGTAACTCTAACTCACTTATGTCGTTCAATAGATTATGTAAAAGAGAAGGTTCGTTGGGTTACAAGTTGAGTTCGCAGATACCCAAAAAAAATTATTTTGTATCTTGTGCATATTGCTCTGCATTGTTTTTTTTTTATCTTTAATACAAGTAAACGGATTCAGTATATTAATTATATTATTACATGATCCTGTCCTCCCAATCTTCCTGTTATCTTTATCTTCAACAAATCTTTCTTGGCACTTAATTATTATGGAAGTTAGAACCTATCATTTTTCAAATTTGATAAATTAAAACAGTAACATAAACACAGTAGTAACACCATATTTTAGTTTTGTTTAGAGATAATCAAAAGTGTGTTTTCTCTGTCCTTTAGATTTCACCACTACTTGGACAATGCTGGTATGTCTTTGAAGAAGTCAACCATCGCTTGTCTGACGTCAACCTTTACAATTGATAACCCCAGGTGATGCCACCGTTCTTCATTCAGATTAAAGGACTGGAATCTGTGTGAATTAAAATTGGTAGCCAAATTCCTGTACAAAATGTGTTGTTTCATCTGTTCAGTCTGATTTGTGCCAATTTTATATGTAAGAAATAGGTTGCACCTACCTTTGAAATACAAAGACAGATTTGATACATAAGATTGATAAGAATCAGATTTACCTGATGTGCCATCGGTTCATTAACTTTGAAAAAAAAATGTAAAGAACCAATTTTGCATGTAATGTTTATTTATGAAAGCAAAAGTTTGTGTTTGGGGAAGTTGTTATATTAGAACTTAGAATTCTTTAGTATTTGCTTCTAAGAATTTTTTATTCTCTAGAACAATTTGAAGCATATAAGAATATGAAGAAAGTAATAGCACACAAAGTTCTCTCTAATTTTTCAAATCCTAATCACTGACACGTAAACTTGTTAGACGTTAGTCTTGGGGTCCGTCCACAATATAGTCAATACAGTGCTGATGTCGGACGCTAAGCAACACTCGAGGTAGCAGGTATATCTATAACCCACAACTATGATTGGGAATGTCAACTCGGGTTGTCATACTGCACATGAGTTTTACTTTGAGTGTATGTAATTCTTATGTACTGTATATCAAAAAGTATTGACTGTAAGTCTCCTTATTGAAGAAGAGGTACACAGCGTTAAGAGAGTAATTTGATGCATGTTTTTTTTCTGTGGATAAAAGCATTTAAATTTATGGAAACAAATGGGAAACTTTCACTTTGTGTTTGAAATTATACACTCGAAAGTAAATAAAGTCCAGGACTTCTTTAAATGTCTTAACGATTGTAATATTGTATTTTTAAGAATTTAACATTCACATCAATTTTTGTAGGGCAAATGCACCCCTGGACTTTGGTCCTTCCTACATGTTTATTTACATTAGAAAATATAATTTTGTCATTAATTGCAAATTTTTATGACTTCTCTGTAAAGGAAACATATTTTTATGTAAAAGTATACATGCATTTATCTGTAATTTATTTTGTAAAATAATGTTTAGCAAGAGCTTAAGTTTACTGTTCACTAGGCAACAATGAGTTTAATAAATGCATAATGTAAACCAATGAAAGAAACTGGAATTCACATGCATTATTTATAACCACCTAATGGCACTTACAAAATTAAAAAAAAATATTGTATTTATCTGCTTTGAGTTTCTTCTTCAAGTTGATATTTTACAACTCTGCCCCTGTGCCAGTCTTTAAAATGCATGGTCTCTAATGAATTTTCAAATTATTATTTTTCATGCTTGTGTAACTTCCAAGTTCCATAATCCTAATGAGTAGAGTGTTGAAGTTATGTTAGAATTTATTCTAAGCTCTTTTGAAAACAAGCTTAAAACTATAAAAGTGAAACCATGGTATGGTTTCAATATAACTAAATCATTTTAATGTAGTCAGGCTAATTCAACTTAAATTCCTTTTAACTGTACGAATAGCCAAAATATTAGCTTATTACAAATATTAGTATTACCATTACATTGAAAAGTTAAGCACAAAAAGATATTACGTTGGTTCATTTTCACTAATGACTAGTTTGAGTGTTAGTTGTACTGCCAGTTTTTGTAGTTTTTACAATGGGTTCTCAGATCCACTTTTTCAATTTCTCCTAAATTAACCAAGTATGCACTTTATAAATTTGGCAATATAGGTGCACCCATTTGAAAGCGCATATATCTGTATTCCATATGCAGTTGTGGAAAACATTTTAGCATAGTATAGGACTGGAGCTAAACATCACATGACATTGAATAAATAAATTAAAGCCAGAGGCAGCAAATTATGTGATCTCTGTACTCAGTGGTTTATTTACACAGTAATAAAATTATACAGAAAAGAACAGATCCAGCCAAAAGTGATACAACTCTAACTTCTTAAAGAATTTTATACCGTAAACCGGGGTGACTTTGCACACTGGGGTGACTTTGCATGATTTTAATTAAAAAGATGAAAGGTATCATGTACTACTGGGATGCACTTCCTTTGTTTTCAAAGGAGCTCTTCTTCGAAGAAAACATCTTTGTAGATCTACTTTCACTTCCTCTACCTTGTTTACATGAAAGAGTTGTTTGTTTACACTGTTAAATCACAAAATCGAATTTGAGCCTAAAAAAGGTGAGTTGAAACTTTTATTTAGACCTAAACCTATTTAAGTGATTACAAAGTTTATTCTTACATGCATTTGAAATATTAATGTATTAGAAGATTATATTTTAATTTGAAACTGTTAATCCTAATACGTTTTCTTAAATAAGGTGATGCAAAGTCACCCCGGGCATTTTTGTCTAGATCTAGATCTATGCAAAGTCACCCCAGGAATTAACAAAATTGTTATGGGATGATAATTCACTACTTTTACACGATTTCCTGCTTTGATACCTTTACCAACGCAAAATAGTAACTATTATAAGGCAGTGGTGCATTTATATCTAGCCCTAGATCTATGAGTTCTTTTTTTTTCAATTTATTAAGCCCAAATGGTGCCCATACAAAAAATAACAGATTTTTTATTTGGATCTAAATTTAGATTTACACTTTAACTTTAACAAAGTTTAAATAGTTTCACTACCTTCTAGTATTTTCTTTTTTGACTATTTATTAAAACAAAAGGAAACTTGCTTATGTTTATTCCCCCTAATATCTCCCTTTCACGCTAAGTCACACACAATCTTTTGATCATAAGCCGTTTCTAATTTTTAAGAGATTTTTTCCCCAGAAAAATGCCACGGACATACGCACGAAAACCAGGCTCCAGGAGCTACAAAAACTATGATGAGGAGAAGCTACTACAGGCAGTCAATGAGTGTAGTCATGAGGGCGTCAGGATAGCTGACATCGCAGAGAGCTACGGGATCCCTTACCGCACCAAAAGTGATAGCATGCACACCATTTTCATTAATGTTTAATATTTCTGGCAATCAACAAATCAGAGTAGTTATCAAATTCTTTTGTCTTCTTTACTTTTATACTGCTAAGACTGAATATTCTGACTGCTAGCACTACCACACATCAGGGGCTGGAGACAAACCCAGAGTGCAGGGAAAATAAAGTGATTCTTCACAAATATATAATAACATTAGAGCACTAAGGATGAAATACTGCCCCTTTTAATCTTTCATAAATTTGGGAGGATGATTGAAGACAAATTTCGAATTCAATATGATTGCTTTCAAATCTTTACACATGATGAAAATTATTTAGCTTTTTATAACAATTCAAATCTATTTTTGACACAGTATTCATAGAAAGGCAAATCATATATTTTACTGCCTACCCCTCTCTTATTTCTAAGGCACCAGTATTTTCAAAGTTGGTTGACAACAAGAAAAAAAAATACAAAAAGAATAATACAGAAGAAGAAAAAACAATGATTGTGGAGCCAAGTTCTCTCAATTAGGCTTGCTATAAAAAAAAATAGTTGTAAAAAAATAAATTGATACCTTCACCTCTAATAGCATTGAGACAAACTAAAGTAGCTACTGCACCCATTGATCTTTCCAAGGGGTTGCGGAAACAATGCCCGTGTAGTAAGAAAAAAAAGAACAAAGAATGGAAGATAAATAGATGTTAAAAACAATTTCAAAATAAATATATAATAGAAATGCTGGAAAGGTAGTTTTCCTTAAATCTTGCAATGCAAAAATTAAAAAAACACAAATTATACTTTCTCTTCTCTCTCTTCTTTTATTCTCTCAATATTGTAAATTTGAAGCAACATTTCCTTTCATATAAGCTCCAGAAAAGTAAGTTTGCGCCTATTAATTGCAAACACAGCAGTAAATGTGACTGAAGGGACATCTAAAAAGAAAAGGGAGGGAGCAAAAAAAAATTATTTCTTGAACTGTCACCACTGGTGTCAAGAACGCACCTCTACACATCACATATTACAAGAATTCTTCATCTTAAATAGCATTACTCAGCATTCTCAATGTTTAATATACAGAAAAATTGAACAAAGCAGTCTTGACTTGCTTGTTTTCTCGTAAGAAAGATGAGAGCAGATCATTCCAAAGCCTTTCAGCCCAGAAATAATTATACCCAATCATCGGAGAATAAGTACAGTTGGCATACAACGTATATGTCGCACAACTACATCAACATGAACATGCGAAGGTTGTTAATGAGTTTAACATTGCACAGCAGATTAATAATAGGAACAAGTTCAATCATTACAATCACTTGGATGAGTCGGACTTTGAGTGTGAGTGTTACTGCCAGAGTAAACTCCACACATATCTACTAATGACTTGATAGCCTCAACATTCAAACTGAATATTTCAACAATTAACCTTTCTGCCTATACCTAAAACACATTTTTTTATCGATGGTGAAATAGGTAACCGTTCTGAAATATGACGATCTAAATCCTTTTGTTCACAGAAACAAAACTGTCTTTTATGTCATTAAAAACCTTCAACCTGATCCCAGAGCAGGATGCACGCGGCTTGACTGGTCAGGTCATACTGCCACCAACCCAGCCTGGTTAGAAACGCTTGGTTTGCCAGACAGGGGGGTTTGTACCCAGACTTCCTGCTTCAAAAGCAGACGCTCTAACGCCAGCCCTACCACACTCCCAAATTTGACGATTGTGAAAAAAGGCAGTTTAGGTATTAAGAAAAAGATATAGTACCACATGCAAATATCACACACATGATTTGGAGGGTATCAAATGAAATAAATATGAAAACAGTAAAGATGAGTAAGACGTCCAAGTTGCCCATGAACCCTTGTGTACCTTCATCTACATCCTCTATGACATTTTCAGCAATAATTACATCAACCTTCATTCTTTTCCCCCAAGCAAAAACTGCGAGCGATGAGGGGGAACAACAGTTTTCAAAGCTTTTGACTTTTGAAATGCAGTGTAAAGTTGTATACTCGTACCCAATAAAAACTATAGAAGCAAACTGTTTTTGAAGCATGGCTCAAATTTTTTTACAGGGAGAAAAACAAGTTTGACGGCAGTAAAAGTAATTATTACCTGTGATAATACTTTTGGATTGCTACTCTCAGGAGAGAAGCAAGGCAGATATTGAGTGAAGTCGCGTGAAATCCAAAGTTTTTTTTATCATCACAACGAAATCTGAAGAAATGCGTGCACCCTACTCCGTGGCTTCTCTAAGTGTGTCAATCCCTTAAGCATAATCTGTTGCACTTTTCCCACTTTCATTTCTTTCTTAAAGGAAAAGATGTTCAGCTTAAAATGTTGCGAATCTCCTTGTGGATGTGGCACAGAAAATCAACGTATGAGCTGCCAGAGCCCATGCCCTTATCTTCCACCAGGAAATGGTTGAACCAAGGCTCCAGTTTGTCTCGCTGGCGAACAATTGTGAGCTGCAGATTGAGAGACGGGAGGGAAATAACAATTAGGGATTCTAAAAACATTAACATATGAACTCTTCAAGCATTCTTTTATGTGTGAACACAAGATAATTATTGCTATATAACTTAATGGTTAAGATTTATTTTTCAAAAATTAAAGTAACCAATCTGTTAATTTAAGGAGGATGAATATGCCTAACACATATTGCTAAATGCTCTACATATTTTTACAGAGAGGCCAGTTAAATGTGCAGTCTGGCAGTTTTTGATGCTATGTTGTATTGCAAGCCAACTGAGTACACCTTCCTAAATTGCTCTAAAATGGAACTTGTACCTACAGCTTAGTTGCAACTGCTTCTTTCAGTACTAGAAACAACAACAAAGTATGAAGTCTGTAGAAACACTCAACACCCAACCTAATCGATGTGAACATCCACCGGAAGGATTTCAGTTCAACATTAATGTCATTGTAAATCTATACTGTCTGAACAATAATAATGTTAAATATGGGCTTTAACTATTTTAGGAACTGTCACGTAACAACACAACTCACTTTCAAATATCTAGATCGGCGTTCTCGTAGTTTTGCTATCAAATCACAGAGCCTACGTGAGACTGGATTATCAAGTTGAAGAACCTGAACCTGTTGATTGAATTTTGGAAAAAAATCATTATTTAAAATCTTTAACTGCAGCAATCCTTTGTACAAGAATGTTTACCTGCCAACTTTTTTCTCATGTTTTTTGCTTTGGTTAAACCTGTTCAAAGTTCATATCTATTTAGATAGTTTAAGGGCTGTCCCCTCACAGATCAACAACAAATCATGCTGATAGTACAGATAATGTTTTTTTTTTATCAAGTTTTGGCATATATGTCTCAGATTTTTCTTGATTAAACTTTGACAATTGTGTTATATTATCAACAAATTAAAGATCAACATTAAGAGAAAAGTTTATGAATATGAAGTATCAATGGCAAATAGAATCCACTCAAGTAAACTTGAGAAATAATCACTCAGTCAAATATAATTCAGAAATAATTATTGTCATTGAAAAAATGAGCACTAAATGAAGCATTATTTAGAAATGAATACCCAGTCAAGTGTCAATGAGAGAGCAGCATACAACTCACTTTATCAATGTCCACCTGAGCAGCACTCTGGACAGCGAAGATGTCCTGTATCATCTCAGGCTTCACGTTGTGGCCAATCCACAGGAACATGGACAGTCCGTTCTCTGAAGATAGACAGAGGGAAAAAAGGCGTGAGTGTTATTCTTGGGTAATTAAACATGACTTTGGTTGCCAAACATTGAGCTGTCACCATGTTGAGTTTTAGAAAATAATCGTCAAAATTAACTGGTAATGAATAAAAGACACAAAAAAATTCTTTAACAATAAATTGATCCTTTTTTGTTCTCCACTCCTCTTTATATTTTTCTTATCTTTTTAGAGGGAGGGGAGGACTATTAGTCAATCAAGGAAACAAAGTTAACAGGCTAGAAGTGGGTTTGGAAAACAATTTTCCTGGCTTTTTCCTAGTCTTTCTACTAAAATTTAAGGTCCATATTCACTGAACACCACCTACACGCTGGAGAAAACCACAGTATTTGTGTACTCTAAAGGAATTAAAACGTCCAACAGAAATACTGATAGGTTAAATTTAAAAGCATAAATAACCACCAACTGCAATGAAATGTGTAGACCTGCATGTGAGCCCTAACCAAATTGTATGAATTTTTTTGTACTATTCTGGATCTTGACTCTCAAAATTAAAAGAGGGCACATTTTAAAGTGAAAGAGGCAGAGAGAAAAAGACAAAGAAAATTGAATGAAATGTGGAGGGAGGGAGGGAGAGAGAGAGAGAGAGAGAGAGAGAGAAAGAGAGAGAGAGAGAGGACAGAGACAGACAGTAGGTTGAATTTACATAAATGGGAAGTGGACGTTTAGGTAGACTTGGTTGCATTCAACGAACAGAATGGCAGAATCTGAGGTATTGCAAACACCTTTGGTCACGTGTGGTATTGAACAATGAAGCGATAAGAAAAGTGTTATAACCAGGTTGTCTGATTGGTTGTATTGACAGAGAAAAGCTTTGTGCTTAAAAACATCATGGTGGGTGACTATTTTCACCAATGTACAGCTTAAAATTTTTGTTCATGAACGTTTTTCACAGTATTTTCCCAGTTTTTCTTGATATTTCATAAATTCCCAGCTATTTTACAGCCGGACATTCACAAAACAAAATCACAGGTTTTCCCCTGATTTCGTGCTTCACTTCGAGGCCTGTTTGAAAGAGTTACAGAAAAGTATAAAATCCTTTTACCCAACAAATAGATCCCGTTGTCTTCCAGTCTTTCACTGGAACATCTGATAGCTGCAGGGACATCCGAGGATTCCATGTCCAAGTTATGCTGAAAAATTCAACGTCACACATTAAACAATTATGTCATTAGGCTAACATATTGATACTCCCTAAGAATCTGTTGAAAACACTTGTCTTAAGTATAGTGCAGAAGGTTAACTTTAAAAAATTCAAGTCATATGTAAATTTGTTGTAATACTGTAATACTATTGTTCCAGAAAATCTATTGTAAGCACCGGGTGTCTGGCTACCATATAGCCCTTGAAAACAAGCTTTAAACACCTTATAAGAGAAAAACTGCTCAACCACATAAAAATTGTTTCTCAGCTCCTTTCATTCCTTATCCAATTACAACAGAAAATTTACTCACGAAAGGGAGAAGTGATGGGTAGAAGAAGACATTTGTTGTGCGTGGGTCCATGCTATTAACTAAGTGCATGAGGTAGCTGCGATCATCTGTAGAGATCTCTGAACCGCCACTGATGCTGTCGTTCTTGATGATGCAGTTAGCGTAGAGCGGCAAGAGCTTCATGCACTCTGGCAGCACGAGCTGGCCCGGCGAGGATGGGTTGGCACAGTTCTTGCGGTAGCAGGCCAGAATCTGGGCGGTCTCGTTCATGATGTGCTCACGCACTTGCTTGGGGTTGGCATTCAGGCTTGTGCGTATAGCTGTAATAAACAGATTATTCATTTTAGCTAAGAAAAAAAAACTAAAAATTAAATCAACGTTTATTTTTGTTTTTGGAAATGGAGGCTAATGATATACAGATTTTATTTGCACCTGTTCACATTCATGTAGTTTGCCTTGAGTACATCAAACATAAAACCACAGTTTTGAGGAAATAGATCATCATAAGTATCTTGAAAAGGGCGAATTACTGAGACATTGGTTATTTTGTTTCTTGAGCCAGCTTTCCACTGCAACAAAGCGCATTTTGGTGCTGCCTTCCGATTTTGACTGGGGCGAAAATAAATGTTATCTCGCCCATCTCTCAGTGTTGAATGTACCCTTTTTTACGACTTGGTTGTTTTGACTCGTTGACAACTTGCAATTTAATTAACCCTGGCCACTCTACTCTAGGATTCCCAATCACGCTTTTTCCAGATGGGCGTTATAAAATCAAAAGTTTTTTACTTAGACTTTACCATAATTTGGTTCTCTTCGCAACTTTGTAAAGAACAACTTTGAAACAAGTTCTACCTCAAACTTTTTGTTTGCTCGCAAAAGATTACATCTACAATCTTTAATTATGACTGATCAGGTGAGATCCGTAGTATGATTAAATTGTTAATGAGAAGTCTGACACCAGCATACATTTTTTTTAGCATTTTTTTTTATTGGAATTGAAATCACTGGTTATTAATTTTCAAAGGTTCAAAGCCAATCTCAGTTCTAGTTGACTCTATCACTACATCTAAACAAAAACATCCAAACTGCAAATTACTAGTGAATAGGAGCATAAGAATCAGTAAATACAACCATTTTAAAAATATTACTTGTATGAAATTTGAATATCATACCCAAAGCAAGGGATCCTATTTTTTGTCAGCTTTTTCAAGTTCGGCGATAGTCTGGAGGCTCGATCAAACAAGGACAAATCTGTTGGTTTTTTTACGCTCGATAAATTTTTGAAGCGCCGGGGGGATAAAGGATATCTGTAGGGCTTGTCAATGAGCACTTTGATTTGTTTTGGGTTGGGTTTTTTTAATGTGCTTTACTTGGGACTAGTTCAAGCCCTCTATAAATCTCAAGTTGAAGATGAAGTGGAGAAAAGTGAAACGCTCACCTTGTTTAGCAAAGAAATTGACAAGAACATCTAGTTCACAGCTTCTGAACAAGTCTGCCATTTGGGCGCAGCAGTTCAGAGACAAGTTGTGACACCGCAATCTTCTTTGTCCAGACACACTTGTATACAGCACTGCCACCTTTTAAAATAAATAACAACAAAAAATTGCAAATTGTCAACTGAGTAATATTTGCAGTCCGGTCATATTTTAAGCTTAGTAACACAAATTACCAACTGTACACTGTATGAAATATTTTGTAAAATATGCAATGACAAAAGAAAAAAAACAAAAGAGGAAAAAAAAGGCTTGTCAAATAAAACTACTCGAATACCCATATTGGTTGTCTGTTGTTTTCTTTTTAAGCATAATAAGTTGTAAGAAGAAAAAAAATGCCAACTACTCAACAGATAGTTCATAGTTTTTTCAATACTGGGATTTCAGAAATCATCTTCCTAGCTGTAAGCACGAATCATAATGTAACACATATCTTTTATAATTTATAAAGCCTTGACCACAAGGTAATGTTAGTTCCGAGAACATGTAAGTTGTTTGTTGCCTGTGAAAATGTGCTGCTGTACTAAATTCTGATTGTGTGTGGGTACTGTGCCTGTGGTGACAGACTCGGGGGTTTGATAGTTTGAGTTGGTATAAAGGCCAACGTCAGCACTGTATAGACTATATTGTGGACAGACCCAAAGACTGATGTCTGACAATTCTATGTGCTGCCACACACAGACAGGGCGGGAATACCACTACTGCTGTCTCACTCTATCAGTAGGGTGCAAGATCGCCAGGGCTCGAACCACAGACCTCCTACATTGGAAGCCCATCTCCCTACCCCAGGGCTACCCCAACCCCTCCCACAATTGCATGTGCTGCCAAACGCGAGACAGAACAAGGAGATCTAGATATCGACCCGTTAAACTGACACCGACCCAATCAGCTACAGGGGCTAAATCGGACAAATATGTGGCAGACAGTCACCAGTAATTTGAGGTTAGCCTGTCATCTACAAAACTCTACTTGACATTCTTAGTAGGGGGCAATATGCAAATGATGTGCTATCTTTTTGAGTCATCCTAATGACAAGTAACTTATGAATGTTGCAAGCCATTCTGTCGTGGTCAAAAAGCAAGACTGATCACGAAAAAGGTAAGCTGCAATTATTGTGACACTGTTATATTTTGATCACAAATATCAAATACAATAAATGTGATGGGCACAGTGCATTTTTTTAAACAAATATTGAATGTGATTTCCACTTTTAATACATTTCTGAAGTTAAATAGTATAAAAATGACCTCTTCATATATCTGTCCAAATCTATAATCTGAGTTTGAAAAGTCCTACATGGTAAACTTGACTTACTTGGATAAATGCTCCGTCAGATTCACTGAGCTTGTCGTCATGTTTGATCTCTAGGCTCACGCACGAGTCTGCGTCTATGGCTGCCATTTCAACATCAGTGGTGTTGGCCATGTAGAAGTTACCGTAGAAGTCTACAGGTCTGATTCCTGCATTGTATTGAAGTTTAATTTTTAGTGGTTTCTATGACTAGTATCTTTGTTGATATATATATATATATATATAAAACATACAAAGGCAGGGTCACATGAAAATATAATTTTCATCTGAAAAGATGCTCTACCATTTATTGATATCATTATATAGCAAAAGATAAAGTGTTTGTATTCATCAGAGCTGCCAACCTAGTCCATGTGGACAGTGTGAAATTTATATCACTCTTTAGAAAATGCAATATACAACTTTGAAAAAGGAATTTTGAAATGACAAAATTGTATGATTTTTTTTGCGTTTGTTGTTTTTTTCTTCAAAACAAACTGAGCCACCAATCAATCACAAGTGAATGAACAGACCGTACCTGTGCTGGTTCTCACACGCAGAATGGCATCGAAGGCTTGGGAGCGCATCACAGTCATTTTCAGATCTTCAATAAATCTTTCACCATCTAAATCAGCCTAAAATTTATGAGACGATACAAAAAGTAAAAGTAAATAAGGATAGAAATCAAATTATGACCTACATAGCAAACATACCATAATATATGAATATATAAGAAAAAAAATTTTAGCGTCTAAAAGTCTTTCAGTCTTTCAGATTAGAAGGTACCATGCTTCCTTCTGATGTAACTTGTAAATTATGTTTAAATTACCATCAACACTTTTATTGAAAACCTTAACTTTCTAAAAAAAATTTTTTATAAAAGACCATTCTGTACCATTTCCATAAAACTTCTCTTTTTCAATATCCCTTTAATTTAAAACAGTCAACTGAAACAAAATCAATTCTTTTAACTTTTGAGGTGCAGGCCTACCTGAAAGTAACTGTACTTGAAGATGTTGCCTGCTGTTACCCTGCAGACGTCCGACATGGTGGCCACATCGATGTACTGGTTGGGGAAGAGGAACAGCTCCACACTGCAGCCCGCAGCCACACACTCCGTGCCCAGCTTCGTGTAGAATGATGTTTGCGGAGAGAGGATTGTCTGAAACAAGACACACACAGATAAAAACCATAAAAATTTGCCATTGTCATCTTTTAATCTATTTTTATAATATGAAAGTCTCCAAAATTTCGAGGTACGTTTCTCGCAACCGAGAAAGTCAGATGTCATGTGCATCAATTGCTTATAATTGACAAACTGAGCAACAAATATTGCCTTTATGGTCATGATCTACAATGAAGTAAAATGCAAATCATAATTTAGCCACAACTGTCACTATTGTCTTGGTCTAACTGAGGAAAATGTTGACTTGTCTTTTTTTTGTTTCATTTAAAAAAAAATATCAGTATAAAAAAAAGCATTTAGCAAACTTTTTAGCCAAATAAAATGTATGTATGTATTAAAGCAGCATGATAGATTTTCTCTTGTTCTATTATTCTTATTTGTGCCCATTACATGGTGAAATATTAGCTTTCATATGATTAACAAAGCAAGTGCGCAGAAAAATGTTGATACCATGTGTATTTAAAGGAGTTTGCCATGGATTAAAAAAATTTCTTTTTAAAAACTTTCCTAATCAATTGAACATTTTCCTGGAAAAGCTTAAAACCAGGGGGTAAAATAACACACCTTTTCTTTGTCTGTCCCCAAGAGCTTGCGGTCATCCCGGTTCTTCATCTTGCCCGGGGCTTCAGCGGTGGGCAAGCCTGTGTGGAAGATGTACAGGCGACCTGCTCGCTCCGCCGACTGCAGGGCGTCCAGACCCGCCTGAATGACCGGACCCAGAACCAGTTCAGTCTCTTTAGACTCGGAAAACATTTGAGGGATCTGAGACAGGAGGCTGGTGAGGGGTAAAAGACAAGACACGGGATGAGACACATCAGACAGCATGTTGAAAGGGGGCAAGAGGCAAGACATAGAATTAGACACATCTGACAACAGGCTGATGGGGGGCAAAGACAGATCAGTCAAACAACTGGCTGGTTGAGATGAAGATAGTGATCGCGTCATCCTGAAATGAGACCTCACACAGACTGTTGGGGACAGAGAAATAAGACTCAAATCTCTAATAAAATCATTTCAAACAACAGGTTAATTGAAACAGAAGTTTAAAAAAAGTAGACACAATGGCAACCTAAAAAGAAGTCTGTAGCAGACTGTTTACTCAAACGTTAAAACTTTTTCTCAGGGAAAATATTGTGAAAGCCATTCACGGTTCTATAAATGTAAAAAGACAGCGTTTTTAAACTTTTAATAGTTGAAAATATCTTCACTTAAATACACACAAAGAGAAAGTTTTTTTCCCTTCGTGTAATACTCAAAATGTAGCTTTTTTACCTGTCAATGACAGCCTCAGACTCAGACAACTTGACTAGGAAACCATCCACTAGCGGCACAAACATGTCTTCAAGATCACTCACCACCATCATCTGAGGCTGGGCCAAGGAACCCTGAGGACATACGTATATAGATATGATTCAGTTAAGATTCAAGGTATGGTGTGATCTATTTTACTGATTCAGCAGTGAGTAAATTAATGAATGTTTACTATATGAAGAAATTCTTTCTTTCCAGATAGAGATGGCCCAGTACCAGAACTGCTTATGTTTAAACACACTAAGCATGAATCCAAATATATCATGAAAAATATATTATAATCAATGGATAAAAAGAAAGTAAACAATGAAAACAGTAAGTACGTAACTATTATATGATGACATAGGTATCTGAAGTAGTTGCCATTTAAAAGGGAGAAAAAATTTTAACAAAAAAAAAGAAAACAAAGAATAAAGTATGCTATCCAGTTTTAATTTTACACAAACGTGGAGGAATATGAAAACCTTTACATTGCTTTCTTTAATCTCTTTTGCCATATGTTTTTTTACAAGCAAAAAGGTAATCCAAAAGTAGGTTAATTTCAATTCTCACCTTGACATTATAGAAGTGCAACTCTTTGTGGTAAGTGACAAAGCCAACCCTAATTTCTGACTCTGAAGCACCTGTTTCTCTGATTTAAAAAAAAATATGTTTAGTACATGAAATGATTTGCATAAAAGAGTTGTTTTGGGCTTCCTACAAAAAGAACCAGTATGAGAATTCTTGTTAGTCGAAATTTCTTAGTCTTGGAAATATCCAATTCTGAACATTATGGCAATTAGGGCCAATACTGGATATGGGTTTTAAAAAAGTGACATGAATAACGCTACCATATTTTAGAATGTATAAGGAATAACACCATTGAATACTTACTTCGGTAAATTGATGAGAATTTCAGACTTTAATTTATCACATATAAGTTGGACAAGTCCACTTTTGACACTGTTATACGACACATCAATCATAAAGATGAAGGCTGGCTCTTTCGGAGGCACTCCATTCTGAAAATCAAAGTAGAAAAGACAATTCTAATACAAGATAAAATGCTTATTTTGTGTGCAATCCACATCAACTAGGGTAGTTTATGTATTCTAAAGATTCTGTTAAATGTTTAAAATATTATCTTGTATTGGCAAATTTTTTAACTGCTTCTTTGTATTGTGCTTAAGAATTTATTGCACTGACTGATTAAAATTTTTTTTTAAAGACTGCAGCTGACAAAATATTGACTGATTGCTTTGTGCACAAACTGGATTGTTGATGGTAGACTTCTTAGTTCACAAAACCAAGCCCAATCTTCATCTTTTCATTAGATTGATCGACACTATTTCCACAGAAAACATTTCTCTTGAATAATAAACGCTACACCAGTATTTAATTACATGGCACCTTACCTTACAATAATCTTTGGTGGCCACAAACTCAAAAGAGCCCAGGCACAGTTCTGCGCGGTTGAAAGTATCCACTCTCCTACCAGTGTGATCAAGATGGGCAAAGTATTCATTGGGAACTGGACAAAGCAAGGGAGGAAAAAAAATCAACCATTGTTATGTAAAATTAAAGAAAAGTGTTGCTTTGTCCCATGTTCTTAAAAAACTTGTCATGTGAAAGATAAACATTTCTTATTTTACTTCTTCAAAAAAAAAAGATTATTAGATATTTTACTTTTCCTGGCTCTGTGATTAACAGAAGCAGTTGTATCTTGAGAGTTCAAAATTTCTACAGCTTTGCATCAATAAGATAAGATTTGCTGAAACAAAATCAGTCAATAATCAGTGATGATGGTGACAAAAATTAAGGAGGAAAATCTGGACAGTCCATCCAAAAAGCTATTTTTCATATAACATACTAAAGTCATTTCGCATATAAGCGGTGAAAGACTTTTTAATTGAAAGACAAAAAGGCTACAGTTTGCAAACCTGCAACAGTTTTCATTCTATCGATAGTGGTTCAAAGGATATATGAAATTTGGAAAAACCCTGAAAATAATGCAATTTTACCAGCATTGCTTGCTACATACTGTGATTTACTTTGAGTTGTAGGATTATAAGCAGTCTAAAGCTAGCCATAGTTCTATTTCTACTTACATTATAATTTATAGGCTAATTCGAGTATCCCTATGCTAACATCTCTTATTGGGGGACCTATTTATTGATTTCAGTTTCACACATGTCTCTAGCGACTCAAAAACTGAATTTATTTTTCACTGTATCATGTCTATTTCCTTTACACTCCCAAGTACGCTCTAGACCTAGACATAGAATCTAGATCTAGATCTAGTGTGATTTGAATGGATGTAACGCGTTAGACGATCGGTAAGAGTCTAGAGATCTAATCAAGACTCTGGAAAAGGGGTCGTGGAGGAAGAACTAATCTAGACTTTTGATCAGCCAAATGGACGTCTGTCTTTGATAATAAGTTTTCTTTTCAGTTTTGCTTTCACCAGCTTCAGCTTATTTTCCTAACAATTTTGTGTTGTAAATCGCATTTGAAAGGTAAACACTGTGAGATCACTCGTTCAGCCTTAGAACGGTGGCGGGCAAAACGATTGTCATAGCCTAGCCTAGCCGAACCGCAGGGCTACTGTCGTGGAACTATAAACTCTCACATTTCCGCAGATTACAAAAATGATGATTGTTAACTCGGGAGGAAAGGAGGAAAAAGTGCAGATAGGCGGAAAATACCAGGGAATGAGGAAATTCCTCCTTTTGAACGCATCACTGAATAATATAAATTGATTCTTGTAAAGAAAATTACTGATGCCAGAAGCAGAAATCAGTAAAGAAGGACGATCTTCATTTCCTTTAAAGAAAGGTGACTAATGTTATCCGTACAAATCATTTGCTGAAATCAATAACATCTGACAGAAATATGAATGTAGTTAGTGTAAGTAATTTCCATCAATAAACCAATTATCCACTTTTATCAATTTCACATTAAGTTGTTGCAACTATGTAGACTCTCTTTGCCAGTCACTGTTAAGCTGTTTATAAAGAGCGTCTTTAAAGCTTACCATCTGTAGCAGCCCCGCAAAACACACATTGAAATCTTCTGCCGCCATCAATAAACTGCATGAAGGGATTCATGTACGCCTTACAACGCTTGCATCGCACAGGACCCAACTCTCCCAAGTCAACAAGAGGTGGAGGTTGCTGGGACAAAAAAAAAAAATTAATTAATTAATGCCATGATTGCTAATTTTCTTCAAATTGCATTATGATGAGATGCCATTATGACTATAAACATTTTAACCATGCTGGCTTCATTCTAAAATTATCTCTGAGTTTCACATGTCCTTACCTCTTGGGGTCCCAACTCTGCAAAAGGACAGAGGGAAAGAGCAAAAGGTATGTGGGACGACTTCAGCATGTCGGCTGTGCATGGGACGTTGTACATGGTAGAACGCATAAATCTTGGGTTTGCATTGCCTGAAATAAACCCAAAAGTAGAGATTAAATCTTAGACCATAATAACAAACTTGCGTAAAAAAACTTCGATAGAGTATACATTTTTTAAATTTAAATAAATATAGGATCTGTGATGCCAACTGGATTTTTTTGAATGAACTTTTTCATGAACCAGTACAGCAGCATACCGGATTAAGAATCTCATAACACACCCCAAATTAATGTCAGTAGTATTATTAAAGTATTATTAAAGAAAAATAAGAACGATGTACTTTTTAATCAAATTAGCTTTATTGTATTGTGATAACTTATACATAGTATAGCCAAGATGGAGCAAAAATGACGGTGATTAGCAGGCCTGGCCGACTTTCAAGGCTTTACGAGCAAAATCAACAAACTCCATCACGGATCAAACTTTATTTCTAGATTCTATTTCTATCAATAAATCTAGATCTATACCCCTTCTACTGCCCTATTTTAGACCTGGTCCACGTATATGCAGTGGCACACAAAATAAATCCAACTGAAGTATTTGATCGAGAATAGTTTTCACATGAATCTGGTATTTCCAACTCAAATCGCATGGCCGGATGTTGTTACTTTGGTAGTGAATAACGCATGCTCAGTGATGTTTGCACTTTTTCCGGTTCCCTTATTCTATTAAATTGTTTTACCCGTTTCCGTAAGTCAATGCACAACTGCATAAAGATTGGCGAAGATTTGACGAGCCTTAACAGAAAGAGTTAAAAACTGCACTATTAAAAAACTAGAAATTCCTTTGAATAAGTTTTCTAGCTCAGGGCTTTTTGAAAGCATTGTAAAGAAATGGCCTTTTGTCTTTTAAAAATGTCACAGTAGAGAATAAAATCAATCCTTTAAGAACAATGAAATTCAAAATCTCCAGGATATATTATTTGCGATTTTAAGAGTGATTGCTGCTTCTCTAACCTTGGTCTTGTGTGGTGAAGTTCGTGGTCACTAAAGGTGGAACGCTGCCTCTTGCATTTGTCTGAAAGACTCCTGATCTGGTTCTCTTATCGTCTTCAATAACTTGGATCTTTACAAATCATCCACAGAAAGAGAGAAAAAATAATTTCATGAATGAAATATACAGTCTATTGCTAAATTTTCACTCTCTATCTTCCTTACTTGCATTTATTTGTACCTAAAGGAAGAAAGAAAGTGTTTAATAAAATCACTACTACTCTGATCGTATAAACAGTGGTGCTGCTAAAATTATTACAATTATAAGTAATCAGGATATTCTCAAAATTTATGTATTGCTTCTCCGGTACCAAGTAAAATAAAAGTAATTAATTGAGAATTGTGTCTGATTCACTCTGGTTGCCTCACAAATTTATTCATAAGCATCCCTGTAGAAAAACAGTTAGGGAGACAATACTTACCGGACTTGGCATCTGATCTGGATCAAGCCGCTTCTGCTGTGGAGGCGGCATGGGAGCCGGCTGAGCTGGAGGACCGGGAGGAGCACCGTAACCCATAGGGGGAGGCTGCGGCTGGCCGTACGGCGCTGAGCCAGGAAACTGGCCCGGCTGCGGGGGTAGCTGCCCTGGTGCTGGGGCTGGGGGGAATCCCGGTCTGGGAGGGGCAGAGTTCGGTGCTGGTGGATGCATAGATTGTCCGGGTGGCGGGACCATGCCAGGTGGAGCCCCAAACTGGTTTCCCTGGGGCGTGCCTGAATACGGTTGGTTCTGTGAAGTTGGCGGTGTAGGCCCCCCATAGCCTGGTTGCTGAGGATACATAGGACGAGGCCCGCTAGCCACTGGTCCAGGTGGCATTGGGCCGCCCATTGGTGATGGAGGCATTCCAGCACCCATTGATGATGGGGACATTCCTTCACCCATTGAAGGAGGCATCCCACCGCCCATTGAAGTTGGAGGCATACCACCACCCATTGGAGGCATTCCACCACCCATTGATGACGGGGGCATTCCTCCACCCATTGACGATGGAGGCATTCCTCCACCCATTGACGATGGAGGCATTCCACCACCCATTGATGAAGGAGGCATTCCACCACCCATTGATGACGGGGGCATTCCACCACCCATTGATGACGGGGGCATTCCACCACCCATTGATGACGGGGGCATTCCACCACCCATTGATGACGGAGGCATTCCTCCACCCATTGAAGACGGAGGCATTCCACCACCCATTGATGATGGGGGCATTCCACCACCCATTGATGACGGGGGCATCCCGCTACCCATTGATGACGGAGGCATTCCACCACCCATTGAGATGGAGGCATTCCAGCCACCCATTGATGATGGAGGCATTCCACCACCCATTGATGATGGAGGCATTCCACCACCCATTGATGATGGAGGCATTCCACCACCCATTGATGATGGAGGCATTCCTCCACCCATTGAAGACGGAGGCATTCCACCACCCATTGACGATGGAGGCATTCCACCACCCATTGAAGGAGGAAAACCACTAGGCGCACTAGAACCTTGAGGGGGGCCTGTGGGCCGCGGCTGAAAGCCATTCATATGACTGGATGGGGCAGGTGGAAAACCTGGCCGTTGTGGAGGCCCTCCGTGTCTCATTTGGTCGTTCATTGACATGTTGCTAAACTGCAATGGAAGATGTGGTGGTGGGGGGAGAGGAATTATTTTGATTATACTTAGCATACAGAAACTAATACAGAAGTCCCTATTCTTTAACATCTTTCTGCACCTTATGTACAATTTGTTTTATAAATGTTGAGAACCTACATAAGATAATCCTGTAAATAACAAGAAGTTTGAAAAATGATCTGATCTAAACCCATTCCCAACATATAAAACAAAAAATAGAGAAAGGTATGTGGAATAGTTAAAAGCTCATTGTGGCACCTTAAACTTGTAGTTGCACATGTGTGGTAATACACCAGTGCCCCAGCCCAGTCACCCTCCCTGTACACTTCCCTGCTGTTGCTGACATTAGTGATAACCTCACCCTCCCCTACATGCATCTTTCTCTTGTTCTATGATCAAAGTAAATAAAGCTGCATTTAAAATTCAATGCTAAACGAGCCCATCCCTATTACTATTTTATTATCTCTATAGATATTGGTCTGTACAATAAAATGACACCCTTAAATTTTATTCCCCCTAAAAAAAAACTCACTTTATGAAAAGTAATAGCCTACATCTTGCTAATAGTAAAACAAATAGAAAAAAAAAGGATGTAGACAATAGGGTCTGCCATCACGTCAAACAAAGACATTTTAGTTTAAAGAGGGATGGATAGGAAGTCAATACCTGCAGATAATAAAGAACTAAGTTATGAAACATTAAAACTCACCTGAGAAGTAGGGGGTCCCCCAGGGAAGTTACCAGGTCCTCCTGGCATAGGTCCCGGACCAGGCGGCCGCTGTGGTCCACCTTGAGGAGGAAATCCTGGTCTGGGAGGATGCCCCATGGGACCTCTGCAAAGAAGTTTAGGTGTAACAGTAATTAGATAATATAAGCCTGGGTCTCCAACAATACAGTCAATTTCAGTGGTATTTACAATCAAGTTCAGGCAAGTGACTGCTTTTAAATACAAATTTCTCTATGTATGTGTGTATTGTGAAAGCGTTTGTCATAGGATTCTTAATATCAGCATTAAGAAAAAAAAATTAAAAGAAAAAAAAACATGTTCAAGATACTTGTTAAATGTATCCATACAAAGTTGAGCCATTCCGGGTTACATTTTGATAAGATCAGGCTAAATGGGTATTGTTATAGAAATCATTAACTTGAAAGTAAATTGCATTACCCCTGTGGAGGAAATTGTCCCATCGGAGTTCCTGCTGGTGGTCCATTTGGGGGGAAACCTTTCATTGGTGGTTGAGCACCTTGAGAAACAAAAAAAGATATAGCCTTTAACACAACCATTTTAATAATCGATCTATTTGTATCGACAAAGATGTGCTTCTCTCATTGACCACATATTTTAACAAACATATTTCATGAACAGAGGACATGATACACAGAGAGAGAGACTTAACAAGGTTTAGGTATACTGTAACTAGATTAGATTTCTCCATCTTAATAGATCGGAAATAAATTTCTTTTCAAGCTTGAATTGAAAACAACAGCCTAAGATTTTTTTAAGTTAAAATACTACCGGTTTTTAGTTGATCAACTCTCAATAACACGAGAAAAAGAAAGCTGAAACAAAAATTATCTAACTGCGCATACTTGTTCTTGGTTTTCTGACAGAGGAGTGTTAATCATAGCTGAGATTCTTGATGGGCTAAAAATAATTTTGCAACACTAATGACTGCTAGCCGCTGATAAAGCGGAGGGTTAACGACACTCTAGGGTGTGGCAACATGTTTGTACAATTTTTTTTTTAATCATTTAAGAAAAAACTACATGAAAATGTACCTGATGGTGGAGGTGCTCCGTTATACATATTTGGTGGAAAGGCCCCAGCATTAGGGTTAGGTGAGGGTCCCCCTCCTTGCCCACCGTGGTAGGGAAACTGTGAACTCATCCTAGAGGTTTTCTTCTCCAGACGTGATAGCTGATAAAAAAAAATTAAAAAAAACAATAAACACTCAATTCACATTCTTATAGAATGGCTATGATATAAACTTCAAAACTGCATACAAGATATCTAAAACATAAAGCCAGATAACCCATTTCTTAATAAATCAAGGTTGAATTGGTCATTATTTATACATATTTTTAACTTTTTGTCTCTGAGTGGTTGCCGGTACATCTTTCCCTCTATATCGTTAATGTTTGCCATGTAAACAGAGACGGGACTGCCGTGGGTTTACAAGGAGTACCTTAATATTATTGCTTGGCGTTGTTGAAGAGCATCCCAAACTATTTTCTAATGCTAACAGCGTTGCTATACATAAAAACTGTGGCTGCGCCACACTACAGCAAAGCGAATAAATGAAAGGGCAGCCATTCGGGGGAATTTAACCTCAATGTGTCTAGATCTAGATCTTTTCTAATGTTACAATCTAAGAGTAAGATGGACCAATCTACCACGTCTGGGGCCAGAACATTAAAACTGTATTCAGTCTAGATACGTTTGAGCACCAATTCATGTAACCTACATATAGAGTAGTAATCATTTTAAGATATCAATAGTATAGTATTATGCTGTCTTTAGAAGTGCATTGGCAGAACGGTTCAATGGTGAGTAAATTAGATAGATCTAGAATTCTAGCACGGATGTGGTTTCAGCCACCCTTGACCGCCTGAGAAAAGAGAAAACGCAACTGAAATGTATTCCTGAATATAGATCTACACTCAAGAAGCGATCTGAATTTTGCCTTACCGCTGCTTTAAATGCCAATCGTAAAACCAAAATGATATTAAAGACGAAAGGGGTTACTTACAACACAGAATCAAGGGATCGTCATCATTGACAACGACAACAATGTAAAATATGATTCCACGGTCTCTCTGCCACGTACGGGAAGCTCTATTTTACTACCGGACATGCGCAGTGATGCCACGTAAACAGGATAGGAACTGTCAGATTTTACGCCAGTCTGTAATCTCTGGATCTTAGGGGTTTAATTTGCCAAAATTCAGTATCAGAATAGACTTTCGATCAGAATAACATAGCAGAGACGTTGAAGAAAACAACGTGGACTACTCTAAATGCGCATCACAATTAGTTTTTTTTTCATGAAGATAGCATTTAATAGTATTTGCTATGTGAGCACACAATCTTATTTCAACATGGGATAATCGCAAAAGCGAGCGGGTGTGCGAAATGGGTGAAGAAAAGACTTCAGTGTGAACCCCAAAACTTGTTGGGTTTTCCACTCTCCTATTCCTATCCCTAGTTTATCGTCTGTTCTTTATCGTATGTGCCTTCGGTCTCACATTTTTCATTTTCATTCATGTACACATTCCGTTTATTTATTTTTATTATTTATTTTTCAATTTCAATAAGATACGATGAATAAATATCTCCATATACCCGGTAATACTGATTGCTGCCTGTAAAATAAATGAATAAATACATAGCTTTGATACACAGCAGATGAAACATTACTAAATGGTATAATTATACTAGCAAAACTGATAAAAACTCTGAGTAAACAAGCAAAAATCTTCCAGCTGGTTGTCAAATGATGCGGGGCCTTGTGAACCTAACCAAGTCTCGCAAACGGCAAACGGTTACACGATGTCGTATTATCCTCACCATCTTCCTCGTTATTATTTTCCTTCTTTTTTTCTCTTCCTCGCTTGTCTCGTTCAGTTTGTCATTAATCTTTTACCTCTTCCTTCGGCGTGTATTGTTTGTCTATTTGTTATTGGTTGTTCTCCTCTTCCTCGGTACTTTCAAATTAATGTTCTTTTTATTTCGTTGTCTTGACCACTCTTTTCTATTACCTTTTTGTGGTTTGAACTTCTTATACTAATCATTGCTTTCCACTGTCTCGTCTTCATTCTTCTCCCCCTCCTCTAATCCGTTCTATTTCTCATCCTCGTCCTTCTATTTAACTCCTTCCTTGTCCTTATTCTCTCTCGGTCTCTTTTGTTCCAATGTTAGTTGTTTGTTTATTTTTGGAGGGGGGGGGGGTCATTTGTTTTTGTTTTTATTCTTTTATTGTTTTTGTTTGGGGCGGGTTGGCATGTGAGTTAGATATTCGAATCGGAGACATATCCCGTTAAGGGCATGGGATAACAAAACTTCCTGGAGAAATGTATGATCCGCAAATACACCGCGAATTGTAGTATCTTTAGCACTGGTGAAATCACAGGGTTTGGCTGGTGCGCTTCTTGTAAATGTAAGAATGTGTGGAGGCCAAGTACAAGTCAAGATTAATCTGTTCACTTTTCTGGGCAGGTATAGATTTCATGAGTGGTGCATAATTTGCTGTACACATGTCACCTTGTCGTACATTGAACTTGCATTAGATATTTTAAGTACCTGCACATTACCGTTTTTCGGTAGCTTAGTGGGTTAGCTTACCCTGCATTATGGAAGCTATAGTTGGTCCTACGAGATGCTGAAGAAAGTAAAGGCGTACGGTGAGCCTGGTGATTAAGTTGGACACAATACAGGCTTTCTTCACAATAAAGACCTTTAGTTCAAATAGAAAGATTCGTCGTCAGTGCTTACCAACAATTAGAATCGTTGAATATGCACATTGAAATGTTCGGTTTGTGAGTGTGGGAAAATATAGCTAGCAAACTAGCCACATAGACAGAGTGAGACGCTAGAAACATAGGTAGATAAAGAGTGTGTGAGAGAGATAGAGAGACAGAGAGGGGCAAGACAAATGAGATAGACAAGCAGACAAAGATAGAGTGGGTCACATAGACAGAGTGAGACAGTGAGTGAGCGAGCGAGGATGGGGACGCATAATTTATAACAAGCCATATGTATCATAGTTGCCTTCAGGCTTTATGTTGATTGAATGTATTCGCTGTGTACACACGTAAATAAAACTATTGTGCCAAAACAATAATCGGTATAGTTGTTCCCACACACACACACCACTTGTGAATAACGTATATACAATGAAATGTAAAAATTACGGTAATATTAAATTGGACTAAGTCTTTATCCTTTATCACTTTGCCAGATTTGTCAGAATAGTTCCAGGCATGTTTATCATTTGGAACTGAAACTTCCGGTTTATGGCATCTGTTATGTTTGAGGTCAAAAGGTGATATTTTAAACAAATAAGGAAACAAACATTTAACTTTTTCGAATATTGCATGCAGACTGCTTGCATCGATATATAGAAAATTATATTTATACTGTGTAAGTAATAGTGAGTGAGTGACTGACTGAAGTTTAAGTTGGCCTGAAGCCACTGTGGACAAGCCAAACTTCAAAACAGTATTTTGGACCTCATAATCTGAAACAAGATACTAAGTGAAACAAAGTGGCTCCATATACAGTAGTTTTTCTTATCTAATCCTACTTTCATTACTGTTAAAAATAATCTGAATTAAACCTAGGAATAAATCTTCGACAGCTTTTTTTTATCTACGAAATCAAATTTATCTTGGACAATAGTCTATTGTCCCCTTTTTTAATCTCTTCTTGCTTCATTTTACATTATTGTGTTTCATTATATGCTGACTTTCCTCATTTCTATTTTCCTGTAAACTCTGCATATTTTGTTTGATAAAAATCGAGATAATAACATTACATGTATGTACATCATACAAAAACAGTGCACTCTACTTGATTCCACATCTGTTAATTTGAAATTTCCCTTAATTGGACATACTCTAAATGTCTGGACTAAATATCTTTCAATTACTTCTTATATATTTTTTTCAACGGTTTACTGCTAAATTTCCTTTAATTCGACATCCATACTAATTTTTTTTTACCTGGACCCAAGCTCTGGCACTCTATTAAATTACTATACCTTCTAATTCGACTTTCCCTTAATTCCACATGGAAGTTCTCTCATGCCAAATTATCAAGTATGCACTGTAGTAAATAGACACTAAAAAGCCTTGTTTAATTTCAAATAAAGTGTTTATTTTGTTAAATATATAGTTACTAGGTTAAAAAAGCACAAAACCAACTACCTCAGTCAATTCTGCTTTTACAAAAGGCGAGTATATATAGTGTTACAACTACATCTAGAGGTAAATACTCCGTGTATTATATAAAGCACATTGACCAGATACAAAAAGGAAAGGAATAAAAATGGTAAAACTGAAATATTGTGAGAAAATAAACACTCCCTTGAGACCAAAATGTAATGGTATAAAATCCATGCGGTGTCCAGTGCTCGGTGCAGCAGTCCTCACATTTTCCTACCAACTGCTTGCGGACAGACTCAGTCACACACCAGGCACAAGGCAAGCTTGCTCTTCCTTATTGCTATAGTAATGTTAATAATGTGAAAATTTAAATTTAAATGTAAAAAAAAAGGGAAAATGACATTTTTTCTCATTTTTGTGTGTCCAGTAATTAAGTTTGGAAGGAAAGAGGCATTTCATGCCTATAATTATTAATTTTTATAACAATTAATATTATTTTTAAAAAGTCAAGATGGCACAAAAAAAACCCTTAAAAAAAAAAGAGCCAGGCTCTTGTGCTGAAATGTGTGATCTAAGAGTCCACAAGCAGAACGGGAAAATGGCTGCCACACCTAAGGCACTGTCTTCTTCAGTATCAAAACACATTAAGGAAAAAACATGTTGCTCTCCCTGTTTAAAAACTAATTTGCTACAATACCAAAACAAACCGAGCCTAAAGTCATCAACAGCTTTTGTACAGGGCATGCAGCCATTTGTTTGGCATGCAGCAAATCAACAGTATAAAGGAAAACTAAACAATTTATAGAATCAACAAATAGGCTACCCACCAAGGATGCCTTTTCCAAATATAATCAAAATAAAATGTACTCTATGAATATGGTTGTGTACGTATAATTTGTAAATATTTAACAATATTCTTTAAAACATTTATAATCAATGTTTTAAAGTCGATTTTTGTGACAAAGTTTTAACTGCAGAGAAAATGAAAATAAAAATCTGTTTTGAATGAGGCTTTTCAACTTAATGTTGGCCTTGAAATCATGTGCATATATATGCGTATGAAAAAATGTAAAGCAAAGTATTAAAATATCTCAGATGATGATTGCACATAACATGATTTACTTCTACGGTTTGCCCTCTGCGGATGGATTTCAGTATTTTAGTTCTCTTGTATTTATTCACTGATTGTTAAATTATTGAAAAACACTCCATTGTTAAATTTAGATTAGTTAACAAAACAATATGTTATGGTCACAATTTCACTATAATATTTATGCTGCCAATTGTTATTTATGTTAAGATGTTAGGCTATTGAAAATAAGACATTAAAAACAACTAAATCTGTAACGTAGTTAAAGGCTGACTAACATTCTTACAGGCCATAGGAAGACCATTGTATTTTTGCTTTCTTAACCCCTTTTTCGTTACATAAACAGACATGTGTAATGGTTAAAACCATTTGACCAAAAAAAAAAAACCTTAAAAAAACAACAACAAAATGCTGTAGAGGAACTAAGTAACGTTAGACCATGAAAAATCATACAGTTTTTTGTTCTTTCCTTCCTGCTACAGCTAGTAGTATGAAATTCTTATTGTAAAGAACAGTTTTCAGCTAAATAACTAATTCCTCACCCAGTTCTTGCAAAGTAAAGAAACACCATATGAAAACTCTCAAGTTATAACTTTACATTGCACTTTAGGCATGGAGAAATGTCTCCCTTTTTCTAAAATGTGCCGACCTCAAAAGGCTTCACGTGAGTCACTTTCAGAGAACATAAGTTGTTTTCTCTATATTTCTTTCACAAAGCTCAGCCTGCAAGCAAATTACGAAAACAGAAGAGAGAAAAAAAAATGTTCACTGAAAGCTTTTAAAGATATGAGGGCATTGAAGAGATAATTTTGTTTAAATTTCGTTCCTAAATATTTTCTAATGGGCAATTTCTCTATCTTGATCCGATAAAAAATTTTTTTTTTTTAATTGATATACCAAAGCTGCCTTGTATTTGCATTTTAAGATGTATACTACTGTCTACAGAAGGTGATACTGCATGTATAATTTTATTTCAGGATAATTCATAAAGTACTACAGCCTTTCTAGGGCAGGACAAGAACACCAGAGAAAACTTCAATGAATTTGCACCAACATCTTTGAGTTAAAATCTCCATTACAGTGAATCGTTTTCCCCACCCAGGTACCACCCCCAACAGTATAATAATGTCACTTTTGTTGTGATATAAGAATAATAAAGATATGCACAGAATAAAAAGTGAAAAGAAAGACTCTACAATCACATGTAGATTGTCTGAAACAACATGTATCTAAAGTAAAGAAAATCTAAGGAAAGACAACACTATGGATAAATGAATGGGCTGTTACTGTCGCCGTCAAATTGGGTGATATGACATGAAGCTTATACAACAAAGGAATTAAAGATGAATCATTACACTTCTTCTGCCAACTGCTCAAAATATAAAACAATATTTAAAAGGTATATTCAAACAGTGGCTACTGTGCAAAGTTCTATTTATTTAAGGGTAAAATATAAAATAATCTCAGCAAATTTGCTTAAAGCAGTATGAACAAATGCACTACATGCTCATTCTACAGTAAACAAAACCACCATAACCTGAAGAAAAAAATACAAAAGCTGAAAGCTGGGTGAATTTTAAAAAAAGTGATAAGTAAGTGACAAACGGGTGTTAGAATAAAGGCACAGTTTTAGAAAAAAATGATTAGATTATAAACCACCTATTACATAATTGGGAGATGCAGACAAGATCAAACATACAAAGAGCTGATACAATAGAGAATGCTGTATACCTATTATAATATAATACAGTGAATGGATAAACTTTAATATTAGTTGCGCTTTATATTTTGTGATACAATTTGCCTCGTCAGAAATTCAACGTATTAGGCAAAGAGGGAGCAATGAGTGTACGGTTTGAACAGAAGCCCATCAATATTGATATCTTAATTCATAATCTTACAGTGAGATAGTTCATCTATTTAACAGTTGCAACAACAATTGAACAGTTTCAACTAATACTCTGTATGATTTTCCTACACCAATTTTTAAAATTGACAAAGCAACTTTCAATGTAAGGAAAATTTACCAAACAGCAAATACCAAGATTTTACATTTTTTTTCAAATGCTATAAGTATGAAAAATGCTGAGTGAAGGCATCGACTGAGCTTTGCCTTACAGTCACAAACTTTGGCTTCTCTCACTTTAGTTTGATGCAATGCATATACATCTAGTCCTGTCTCAAGTTAAAAATCTTGACCAGTTGCAAGCTTGACTAAATAAACTGAAATTGCCTCAGAAATAGATTCGATCTAAAAATCTGTCCTTCATATAAAGCACCAGCCTGAACCTTCAGTTAAAACACCCCACGCCCAGCACGAACAATTATTGTATTGCACTCAGTCCAACTTTCAGCTTTCTCACGTTTTAATGCGTATGTTTTCATACATTTAAAGGTGTTGACGCTCAGATAGTGCATTTCTCATATGCTGAAAATCGCCCCAAAATCTATGGTTGAGATATTTTTCTTTTTTGTTGATAATTACCAAGTAACAAGGAAGGAAATAAAACAATTCTATCTACTTTCAGAACCTGTTTCATGAATCATAAATTCCGACATCAGACTCACTAGGACTGCTTTAGATGTAAGAGACATTTACTGATGGGTGCTGCCGATGTTCAGGGACTTGAGGATTCCCAGAGGGTCGACCTCCCCCACCTCAGTGCCCGGGGTGATAAACCCCTTCGGAGTGCGGGGGGTTTGCAAATCGAGGTGCGTCGCCTCCTCGGCCGTCATGATGTCCCTGCCGTGATCGGACAGCCTCGAGACCATGCTGGCGTAGGACGGCAGGGGCTCCTCCCCCGAGGGCGGGGTGGCAGAGGACGAGGACACGTCACTGTCGTCAGTGGCCTGACGTCTCTGCAGGCGTTGAGCTACGGACATCTTGAGCTTGAGGTCCGGTTTCTGTATCCTGCGCCTGTCGTATGACATAGGGAGGGGGGAGGATGACGAGGCACCCTCCTCTGCCAGGCTCTCCTCTATGTTATCGTCGATCATCTGGAACACATTCGTGATGACAGTGGGAGTGGGCAGGTCGTCGCTGAACTGTCGGCTGAAGCCCGTGTGCAGCTTCAGGTTTGGTCTGCGCCTGTTGTTGAGGCCGCCACCTACATCCTGCCCATTCCCTGCTCCTCTCCCGTTGCTGGCAACAGCAGCATCTTGGTGGAAAGGTCCGACCATCTTGAAAGCAGAATGCTGAGGCGCAGCTTGAGGCCCAGCCCTTGTCATTGCTGGTGATGGAGGGGACAGAGACATCGACCTGTCGTGGCTAGAGTGGTGGCTGCTGCTCACTTCCTCCCCGGAACTTCGGCGATCATCCACACCGTAGTTAGCCGGGCTGAACGAGCCCCCACGCGAGGGGCCCTCATCGCCTGAGCTGGTCTTCTCTTTCCGGAAATTTGCTGGACTGTAGGAGCGCGAGATAGCAACGCCCTCGCTGACAAGTGACCTGTCTGAGGTGTAATTGGCTGGACTGTAGGATCGCTGAGACACCGCGGTGACTCTCTCTCCCTCCCGACGCAGGTGTTGGGAGGTGGGGATCCCCATGACTCCGACTGGGCTGGAGTTTAGCCTCTGCTGCTGTTGGTCCGAGTCGCCGTCTGGCCGGGTGAACAGGTGGGCGGGGACATGCTTCACGTTCGGCAGGAGCTGAATCCCCGAGCTGGGCGAGTCCGACATCCTGCCTGCACTACCACCGCTGTCCGCTGTGTCGGACCTCTCTCTGCTCAGCCCTGCCGCCCCCTTCAGCAGGGCCTGTGGCGAGGGCGACCCGTGGGGGTAGCCTGGGTACGCCTGGTAGGTCGGGCCTGGTGCGCCAGCGTAGAGCTGGTGGTGGTGCCGAGAAACCCCGCTGTACGCAGCGCTGTGCGGGGCACGGAAAGTCTGGGGCGAGTTGGCCAAGAACGGGTGAGGGATCCCTGCCTGAGGTGGAGCAAACGCCATGGCTCTCGGGTCCTCCGGCAGCTGGTAGAGGTATCCCCCGGCAGGCGTGTGCAGCAGGGGCTGGTGGTAGCTGGGGCCAAAACCATGCAGCCCTCCCCCTCTAGGGTAGTACGCACTGTGCCTCCCGCCCCCACGGGGATGTCTCAACCCAGCGGTGCGCGGCATTTCCACGATCCTCTGGAGCCCGTCTCGGACTGGACCTAGACCTCGAGCGTAGGGGTAGCCTGTGGCAGAACTGCCAGGGGGCGCCACGTATCGGCTAAACATCTGCTTGCTGGGGATAAAGCCGCGGCCGAACGTGCTCTGCGGGTAGTACATGGCGGGCAGCAGGCCCGGGTTGTAGGGCAAGTAGACCGGCGGTTGGTACATGGAGGGAATCATCTGGGGGAGGAGAAGAAAAAATTTTAATCATTGTCCTACTACAGTGAAATTATTCCTTTGAACAGAAACATGCTCCACATTTGCACACACACAAAAAAACAACTCAATATTTTATAAGGAGGGGACAGGAGAATGGCAAAAATGGAGGAACCAAAAAAAGTTCTTTTTAAACCAACATAGAAACCAGAAAACTTTATAAACTGAAATAGGAAATTTAGGACCATTCCTTTGTAAATAAAGGAAAGAATTTGTACTATACTCACGTAAGGAGAATTAAATACAATAAATTATTCACTATTGTCATAAAGATAACTAACTAAGACACACATACCTGAGGGAAAGGCTGTCCTGGCATCATGCCGTATCCGGCAGGATATCCTCCAAAGTGGGGGTGATGGGAGTGGGGGTAGGGAGGAAAGCCGCCCCCCGCACCGATGCCCCCCTGTAGCAGAAGGCCGTGCTCTGCGTGCTGGGGGGCGTGAGGGCTGTGGTACAGGCGACTGGGCACAAACTCCGGAGCCAGGGGGTTCAGCACAAACGACTTGGTGAGCTCTGCCCGATCAAGCTGCTCTCTCAAAGGCACCCATGATATGCCGTGCAAGCTGTCATTGTAGTGGCAGATTTCCAAGAAGTACTCCCAGATTTTCCTGGAAAGATCAGATTTTTAATGACTATGAATAAATTGGATAAGAAAAAAAATTGAACACTGTTTGCATTAGGCTTACTTTCGAACAATATAGACTGTCAAAATAGTTTTCTGAAGTACATGGGATACAAGTGTTTTATGGATGTTCTAATACTTATACTTGTGAAGAAGAAAAAGAAGAAGAAGAAGAAGAAGAAGAAGAAGAAGAAGAAGAAGAAGAAGAAGAAGAAGAAGAAGAAGAGGAAGAAGGAGGATGAGGAGGAAGAGGAGGAGGAGGAGGAAGAGGAGGAGGAAGAGGAGGAGGCAGAGAAGAAGAAGAAGAAACCACTGTCCCAGGAGTCAAACAGTAAACCTGCTTACCTGCATTTGCCAACGAGGCAGACCGATACGGGATCGCCTACGACGACCACCAGGCTCTGCGCGCGGGTGATTGCCGTGTTGAGCAGCTTGATGTTTGACAGGAACCCAAAGTCCGTGATTTCCTCCACAGTCGGGTCGGAGCGACAGGTCAGGCGCGTGCGTGTGATGGACAGAATGATCACCCTGTACTGCTTGCCTGCAGACAGAGACGGTGATGATGAGAACAATAATACTACAGATGATTTATACAGAGTGCCATCTTCAAGAAAATGTGTCAATGCGTTTCACATATGAACATTTCATTGACAGATAGAGAGAAAAAAAAAAGTAAATTAAACAAACAAAATTCATTCACACAAAACATGTTTTTTACATATATAATTTATCTGGGGGCGGTGGAAAAACTGCATTTGTAGTAACGTTAGGATGAACAAATGATGTTGTTTTTTCAACGCAGCATTTTCTTAAATCTCATAACACCACAGAGTAAAGATACTTCTATAAAGTATTCGTAGTGGTTGCACTCCAGTTCATTCATAACTTTCTCTAGTTCAACATTTTCATGTAAGAAACTAAAAAAAAGAAGTTCATGGCCAAATTGTACGACAATAAACAACAGGTTATGAAATTATTACAAAACTAAACACCCTGTCTAACTGCAGTACGATGAAAAAAAAAAAGAGATACAGGGATGGCAATTGAGAATATGACTGATAACGTGAAAGAGTGGAGTGGTTTTGGAGTGAGAATGTGTACAAGGAACTGATATTCCTTTGTTGATACCCCCACTAAAGTAATGTAGAGATGGATGTTTGTACTATTCTTGCTCTAAGACAGCCTCACCTTGGACATTGAGCACCCTCTCCACATTGATGTTGAAAAGTTTCCTCTTCCTCAGCTCTGATCGGATCCTGGCCACCTAATTCAAAAATAAAAAGACATACATTAATATAATTGATTTATAATTCACAAACGCAATTAATCAAAAGCAAAGATTTTAGGAATTATTTAGGAACGATCTTACTGCAGTATTAAGTATTTCAATATTGAAACTAAACACAAAGGGTACAAAAAGTTACATCTAAATAGCATTAAAAATCTTTATGCTGCATTAAAAAAAAATTTTTTTAACCGGAAATTTTTGATTAGTAACTTTTCCCGATGATTTAAACAATTCGACTTTAAGGCGACATTTCAAGAAGTAAAGACATAAAGACAAGATGGATGCATATCCTACTGCCACAGCTACAGCCACAGTCAACACTTGCCTGATCAATGTAGGGAGCAACGATGCTCACTCCATTGTTATCAAAAGCTCCCCAAGCTTCGGGCCACTTCTTTTTCAGCTCGTCAACTCTCTCTACTATTTCATAGACCTGTGGAAAGAAAACACGACCGGTGCAATAAACTTAAAATCAAACCCATTAAGAAAGTCTGTGCTTAAAAATATCAACACCTTTGAGAACTAGTCTTTTTTTTTTTTAGCTTTTCATATATCTTTGAAGCATTTAAGTCCATGCTTTCAAAAAATTATTCTGTATAGCACTTGTATCTCATTAATATTGTTGTTACACAGGTTGTCTTTGAAAACATGCATCATCTCAAGTACAGAGCTAGCATTTTTATTGACAGTAAATCCTTAACATTATTATGATGCAAGGAAAAATATACATAGGTTCACAATAATTGTCTTCAAAATATAAATAAAAATAAATTTGTAGGTTCCCTTTTACAAAAGTATGCCACGCCCATATGTCAGAGCTATGCTTTTGTTGATGAAACTCACATGCTTTTATGAGCACTATATTAATCATCTACCTTCAAGTCCACATCTTAGAGAGAAAAAAAAAACAACAACAACAAACGAATCCAATGTTACCTCTGACATGTTGTAAAACCCTGTGTTGTTTTCATGCTGAATTTCTTCACCCTTCGCTGCGAAGAACGTCAGGGGATAGAACTGATCGTGGGCCACAATATTCCCACTGGATATCAGTTTGTTGTCGTAGAACAGTTCTGAGGTGAAGTCGATGATTGCTGAGTGAGCCCTGTAGTTCTCACACAGCATAACCTTGACAAACATACAGGAAAAAAAACAACAAAAATTTTTTAATTATTGATTTATTGAACAACTATTAGCACCCTGTACATACAATATAACTTAAAATATAATTATGCATATCAAAGACAAATTAGACCTCTTGCATTCCATAGAAACGTTTATAAATATAGTTTTTTCTCTTTTGTTCCTTGTTTAATTTCAAGGCCTTTCAGCTTTGTTTGAAACAAATAGTAAGAAATTTCCTTTTCCCGTTCAAGACACTGTAATGAAACTAAACTTCCTCTAAAACCCAATAGTCTTAAAACAACAACAACCCAACAAATTATTGCATATCAACAACCCAACAAATTATTGCACATGGAGCAAGACTGTTGACGGTGACCCACACTGCTCACCTTGTAAACACATTCCTTTGGGTAGAGCTCGTGCAGCCTCTCTAGCAGGGACGTGTGGAAACCTTGCTGCCGCGTGAAGTCCGAGTACACTTCGGGGCTCATCTGGTAACCATTGAGAAACACACACATGAGAGGGGAATCAACCGACTGGCTTGAAAAGTAAAATATCACCATTTTTTTTAAACCAAACTTATGCTACTTATGCTCATGCAAAAATAATTGGTCACCCAGTTAAAAAAAAAAACACAAAAAAAACAACAACCCATCACTTGATTTGTTTCATCCTCCATGAATAATTATCTCATTTTACTATTAGATCTACCAAATAAGGGTATTTTTGTCAGATCTGAATGGTCAAATGTTTTCTTTTCGCTCAGCAACTAGGCTATCTTGTGCATGGGTCTCAAGATAATCTGTAACAATTTTCATGTGCGGACCACACAGAGACAGAGTGGGGAGGTTAGTACTTCTGTTTCAGCCAATCACATTTAACTGACACCGACCCAACCAGAAGGGAACAAGGCGTCCTGATTTGGATTCAAACCCAGAACTCTTAATGGTAAACAGTAACCTCTATCACCTGAGCTTCAAAGAAAAAAAATTAAATATAAAAAGAAGAGAAATTTTCAAGCTATGTCGTGTTCAGCAAGTCTTTGGTTAGAGTAGTGCTCCACATCTACAATTCTTTCTCTCCGCCAGCTCACCTGCATATGGTCTCCAGCAAACACAATCCTGGTGTTCTCATGAGCCACGGACAAGGGAATCAGTGTTTCACTCTCCAGAGACTGCGCGGCCTCATCAATAAAAATGTGGCTGAACGCGTCTGAAACAAATATAATAACATTACAAGTATTATGTCTGTGAAACGGTCCTTGACAACAACATGAATGAAAAATCCAAAACATATGTGATGAACGCCTAAGAATTGTACAGCAACTCGTTTTTAATTTCTTTCAGTGTTATTCCTTCCATCGCTTGACATCAAAGTTTCCGAATATAAATTTAAAAAAAACAACAATAAAAAAAGAAGAAGCTGAGACAAACAAGGATTTTCTTTACCTTCAGGTAATTTCAAGTCTGCCAGGTACCGTGCACTACTTAGAGTGGCAATGATGATACGGTGAGCCATTACATCCTCGGGAGTTGGGGGTCTGCAGATGCAGTAAAGATTGATTTTTTACTTATCATGTTTAGGCATGAACTATCTATCAGATGCTACATCACAGAATATAAAAGAAAAATGTTTCACATGAAATGTAGCAAGATTGAAAATCTAAACACACAAAAGAGGAGGGAGGGCAGGCAAAGAGACAGTTTTTACCCCATCCAATCTACTCTTTTCTCCTAAAAATTGGTATGAAAAAGCTCTACCAAGATACAACATGTTAAAGATTCCTTATACCCCCTTTAAAACTTGCATCTCTATTCCTGGATTTCCCAGAACCCCCCATGGTCTTTAGGTGAACTCTGATAGTCAAACAAGCGTCAACAATATCTCTGACATAAAGCCAACATATTCCAATGTTGTGAGATAGTCAAACAAGCGTCAACAATATATATATATATATATATCTCTGACATAAAGCCAACATGTTCCAATGTTGTTCTCACCTGAAGGTTCCAGCTTGCGGCCCCTCCCTCTCTAACAGAGTGTAATCCAGCACAACCTCTGGCACTGTTTGGATCCAGCGGAACTTGTACATGACCCTCAGGGGCCGTGCTTCAGCGTGGTCCTCCTCATCCACGTAGCTGTGCAGGAACTCCTTGATGTACAGATCTGCAGCACTGGAAGGCGGACACAAGTTACAATAAAACTCAGAAACACATTGGACATTAATGTAGGAGTATTATAAGCATTATTTAACTGTAAGAAGATAAAACACATTATATCTATGACAATTTAGCATCAAATAATAATTCTAAATTCAGAGGAAATTTATCGCAGACATAAAACTATTCTGTCAAGTAAACAATAATTAAAACAGCAATTCAAGAAAGAAATTCAATAAAATCTTTTTTTAAAAAAAAGCTCTGTATGATGTGACAGACATTTTTAACTGTTTTCTTGTTACATAATAGGTCTAATTTGATCTTGTTAAGGAGATCAAAGATAACAACAAATTTAAATTTAAATTTTTCTGAAAATACAACAAAACATTTATTTGTAGAAGAGTCCATTCAAAAATATTTAGAGCTGATTACTCTAGCTAGTAGTAGATGAAGGTCAATCAAGTTACCTGTTGGAGTGAGTACAGATGAGAATCCTGGTGCCCTCTTCCTTGAGCACCTGCTTGGCTGCCTGAGCCATGGTAAAAGTCTTCCCAGTCCCAAACGGACCCACAATCAGGAGCGGTGGCAGCTTCACGTCACTCTTAGCCAGGATCAACCTCACCGCATCTTTCTGCTTGTCATTCAGACGTTTAGCTTCGTTCAAATCCTGCAGATCGCTGAGAAACACACGCAGATTTGTCTGCTCATAAATTTCATAAACTTTTGTGGAACAACATGGGGATGGTAAAAGTTGAAATCTGTTAATTCATAAACGTTGTCATTTCTGTCATTATGTGCAACAAACTGTACATCCATGAGAGTTTCATTATGTATTATATCCCTGTCATCGATTAGTCCAGGGCCTGTATGCAACTCTACATAAGCTTAGTAAGTCTTATCGTAAGAATCCCTCAGCGCACTAAGTTTGATGCAACCGGTACCTTCACTCACTAAGTTTGTCTCAATCAGTTAGAAAACCCTTTCGTACAGCTGTTAAGACAATAACATAGCCAATCAGCGCATTGCTTTTCTTATAACTCAGCGCGCCATAAATGCAACATCGGCCGTCATCTTGAAAACCTCTCACTTCAAATGGCTCAATTTCTAAAATACGCCTATTAAAACAATAAAGCAACTAGTGTACATGCAAATAGCCTTTTAAGTAATTTTTAGTCTCTCTTAAACTTATTCTATGCATTAAACACAACAGAATGGCGTTTTTAAAAATAATTCTCATCGAGTAAATTCGCATCTTCTACTGCCCCAAACTTGAGCCTAGATCTAAATCTAAAGTTGCATGTAGTGTTAGATCTTGCGTTGTTATTGATGAGAAACTAGAATCTATACCTTAGTTTTGCTACTACAAAGTAAATTCAACAAAATTTATAAAATTCCACGATCTATAAGCCTAGATCTAATGTAGCCGCATCAGCAGCAAAGTGTATGTGTGTGTGTGGTGTTTGGAGGTGTGTCTAAAGGTCAAGCTGGGTCAGTAGAAATGTCTGTTAGCTTAGCCTAGCTTAACTTAACTACACAGGCGTCATAAGAACAGTTGTATACCAGCAACTTAAGCGTAGCAGTTACGATTTTTACTTAGAGTGGCTAAGTTGAAAAATAATCGTGAAAGTTGCATAAGGGCCCAGATCTTTTAGAGAAGATCTGTTGCACAGAAATGTTTGTAACTTTTCTAAAATTTGTCCAGATTTGTCATCCTCCTAGCCTTTAATTTGACTTAAATCAACAATGGCAAATGCAATAAGTTTTTGTGACTTTCAAAGTCGTCATTGGCAAAATAAAGTTTGGCTACAAGACCATTAGATGAGGAAGAAAGTTTCAGTATCTTAGAATTCTGGCTAATACAGATTGCACCCAAGTGAACAAAGAAAATATTCATGCAGCAATTCTAGCACAATTAAAGATTGATTGGAAGGAAAGGGTAAAAATGAGTGGAGGCATGCAGACAAAACATAGAGATTGTACAGATTTCTTACTATTTAATGAAATTTATATAGTACATAATTATGTGATCAGATTACAGAAAAACAAATACATTGCTTTACTTGAATCAACTATTATGGAAAAGTAGTTAGAAAATCTTAGTTTAACAGATATTCTAAACTATTTGCATGAAAAGGCGGTAGGGCAACAAAGGTGTGAGACACACAAATAATATGAGAGAGAGAGAGAGAGAGAAAGAGAGAGAGAGAGAGGGAAAGAGAGAGAGAGAGAGAGAGAGAGAGAGAGAGAGAGAGAGAGAGAGGGGAGGGAGGGAGAGAGAGAGAGAGAAACATATTTGACTTTAGATCAAAGGTTACCTATCATCCAAGTTGAGCTTGGCAGGCATGCTGTTTAGTTGTGGAAAGACAATGTCTAGAGTTGGCAAACGATCTACGGCATAGTGTCTTTCACACATGGGAAGTCTGTTGAGCTGGAATTGGATCTAAATAGGGGGAAAGAGCAATCAACACATATGATTGGGAGGAGCATCACCCACAGGGCTCATACAAACCAAAACAAAATGGGCCATTTTACACAGGCGCAAACAAAACTATTTTGGTCTTTTTTGTACAAAGATGCCAGATAAATTATTTTTTCTGTCTTAATTTAACAAATTTTTTTTAACAAAGAATGCATTCCTATAATTTCATCTTGAGCATTACCAAAACCACTCTTGCAGTATTAAATGGGACTCAAAGTAACTATTTAAAACTTTAAAAATAACTATCTCAAGCAAAATGTGTGACTTGTGATTCAAGATAATGTGACAAAAAAGTATTTAGAGAAACAAAAAATAGTACATTTTGAGACCAGGCTGAATATCCTTTCCATTAAAACCTTTTACATTTTCAAGCATTTTCTTGTGTAAGTGAGGGATGCCCACAGATAAGTTTTGGGTCTTACAATACACCATTCACATATCAGAATTACCTTCAATAAAACCAGCCTGTGTTAAACTGTTTAACATTTACAGCGCTACAGAGCTGGAATTCGTAATTGGCTGAAAACTCAGTGAAATTTTTATAAAGGACTCCCACACCCAATTTGTGAGGAATAAAGGCAAAGAGAGAAGAGCGACACCCACCTGAGCATTGAACTCTTGATCACAAGACAGACCGAGCTCCTCCACACACGCTCTGGACAGTCTCATGAAGATAAAATTCTTGCCCTTGTCCTCAATAACAGCTTCATAGACCTACAAGAAGAAAGAGCAAAATAACATTTTAAAAAAACTTGAGAATAACTTATTAGTTTACACAAAGATTTTCTGCAATCTTTGCCCCACAACATAAAGGAATTAAAAATTTTAAGTAAATGCATCGTTAAGAATGTATTATTGTTGTATTATTTAGTCAACATTCCCAATGGACTTTTGACAATTCATGACATCCATGACATTCGATTCCTTTTATTCCTAGATGCCTCAGGATACAATCATCTAGTGGATACAAACGATCGCTACATCGATAAATAACTCATAACATCGGGGAAAAAACAAAACAACACAGAATGAACTTGACAGTATCGAGTCGAGCACTGAATGAGCCATGTTTATTATACACGCTACTGACAGCTATAGGTAAAGCAACAGTACAGTTCAGTGTTTATAATAGATCTAGAATGTAATGACGAGCTGGCATTCACCCAGCCGTACCACGGGGCTATTCGCGCAACCGTCACACAATTATCAACTCGCACATTTACAAGAATCGCAAAACCAACGATTGTAAACTAGCGAGGAAAGGAGGAAATATCGCTGAAAGGTGGAAAATACAGAGGAAAAGAGAAAATCCCTCTTTCAGGACGCAAAAACAAGGATTTCTGTCAATCTGGGGAAAACCATCATTGCTAAATCCCAAAAGGTGGTTTTTCAGTCATTTTCACTTTTAGCCTACATCTGATGAGCACAACCTAATAATTCTGGCTCTCATTAACTCTCTGTGCAGTTAGTTTAACCCCTTGACTGCCGATGGGTTTGTAACGCCCTGTGCCGGGGAGTAAATTACTATATATAGACCTATATCTGAAATCTAGATCTAGATCTAGGTCTAAATCTTCATCTTCGGGTTCATTACCATCGTAAAGATCTTCATCATTGCTATCAGCATCGTTCAACACTTCCAAAAGAGCCTGTGAAGTTGATAAACAAGGCCTAAACCTTTGCTGAACAGAGTGGCAAAACTCGGACGCTATCTTCTCTCTATCAGAAGGATGAATAAAATTCATTAAAAAAAAAGGTTCGCAAAGTTTTCCAGACAAATGCAGTTCTGGTCAAGGGGAAACCACTGTAGTAATACTCAGTGCTATTTCCAAACCAGTAATCTCCCATTTTATAGTAAAAAATCGATGACGAAATTACCCCGAGTGAGGTTCGGGGCATAGGCACACAGGGTCGCCATTGTACCCCGAGTGAGGCTCGGGGTAGGGCACTGAAGGGGTTAAGGTACAATTTTTGTCTCCTTCTCCCCACCTTCTCTGGTCTCTCTTTCCTGGCCTCAGCTACCCAGGCTACATGGGAGGACTGTAGCACGAGACGCCCGCCCATCGAGTCCTCAGACAGGTCGTCTTCGAGCTTCATGCGGGCGAACAGCTCCCCGTCGTGGGCGTACTTGGCGGTGGAAAGCGTGCTGGGCATCAGCAGGAAGCGGTTCACCAGCTGCAGAGATGTCGTCACATTGAACCTGGGCGGAGGTACCACACAACGTGAGAATCGAGTATAAAACCAGCTCTTTAAGATAGGCATTAGTGAGTCTCAGTTATGGTCTCATACCAATTTAAAAGAAACATAATGTCCAGGGATCACAGTGAACATTTTTTCAACCCCTGAACATCGACGTATAACTTTAACAGATTTATGACAGCTAATCAAATTGCCGCCCTTGTAAACCCAAACCATTATTCTAATAAGCTTTTTTGAAGCAGCATACAGAAATAAAGAAGCATACCAAGAGACACTTTCTTTTATACACCTATTCATTCAAGTCCCCAAACCTAGAGTTTTATCCTATTCCTGACTTATTATACTATATCAAGGTTGTTAGACCTTTAAGACCTGTAATTCTAGCATTTATTTACATGTCCAATGCTTTCCAATAAAACCTTCAGTTACTCCATAGATATCTGAAGAGATCTGTACATTTTATTTGTGCACACGTTTTATGATGAAAATGAACAGAATTGTCACCCCTTATAATATTGAAAATAAAATTACAAACCAACTTAGCAGTTAATTTTCTAATGCCCATCACAGAACATGCCTGCAACCCTTTACACAAGAGATGGGTATACAGTTAAAAAATACAGATCTAGATCTAGAATTACTGAACATATAAATGATCTGTTAGATCTAGATTAAGTCACACACTAGACTCTAGATCTGTGTTATCTTATTAATTGTTTATAAAATCACACCTGAGTGCATAACTGTTGTGTTGATAAAGTAATATCTTACGCTGCAATTTAGAAATAAAACTGTATTCTAGATCTTGATCTATCTATCGTTGGTAATGATGGTCAGTTAGTGGACAGATCGTTGACATTGGTATTGTTTTGGACGAATCAAGTCATAACATACTTAGGTGGAATTGATATTGCAGATCATTCCGATAGAGTAGCAATAGTAAACAACTGATATGGTTTAAGCCATGTTTCTAAATGACAAAATGCGTATCTATGAAATATTCACAAACCGTGCAATTTTCTGATGTGCGCTTTTTTTCTCGATTTAATTCATAAATAGATTCTAGTTGTTAGGCGCAGTTTAAGCCTACTTTTGCGGTAAGTTACGATATTGCCTTAAGTGCCCCATCAAGAAACATATATAACTGACATAAGCCTACATAAATGTATAAGCGGCTCAAAACCCTTGAAAAAGGCATTAATGAGTTTTGGTTAGATATCAGTATACAACTCTCTGAACCCCCGTTTCAACAGAATAACTACATAACGAATCCAATTATCAAATTTTGCCTACATAACTTCTGAATAAACACACAATTAAGTTTAGACATCTGACCTTTAAAAAAAAAATGTTTTAACCCTAAACAACAAATTTGTGGAAAAAACCAAATGCGTGAGTAGGGTGTATATAGTGTATATTATAGGGACTGCTAATTGATCAACCAACGAGGGCATGTCTTTTAAGACTGTACAAATAGTCTTAGCATATTGTTTTTATAAAACCACAATACAAAGAGACATGAAAATACATAATTCTTTGAGACACAGATACACCATTAAAAAGGACCTATAGCGATAGGCATGTGTCTGTAGTGAAAATCAATAAAATAATAAATAAACTGTTTAAAAGAAGAACAAATCTCCTGAAGTGATTTCCCTACCTGGAAATGTATCCGACCTGCTCCATCTCTTCTATGTAGAGCATCTCGTGCATCCACAGGCGATAGTTCTCTTTACTGAGACTGTGCATCACCGTCTCCGGCTGGCAGAACTTGTCTGGCCGCGGCAGCTGGTACTTGGCCATCAGGGCTTCCTCAGCCTCGCTGTGCGACGCAGGTCTGTTTTCATGGACAGAAAGAAGGTTAACTTTTAGCACGATGGCGTGAGGGAACGTCTGAACATTTTTTACAAAGTGTTTCCTTACTAAGGCAATGTAATTGAAAAAACAAAAACAAATGTAACGCAACTTTTAGCACAACGGCATGAGGGAAAGTCTCAACATTTTGTACAAAGTGTTTCCTTACTAAGGGAATGTAATTTAAAAAACAAAACACAAATGTAACGCAACTTTTAGCACAATGGCGTGAGGGAACGTCTCAACATTTTTTACAAAGTGTTTCCTTACTAAGGCAATGTAATTAAAAAAACAAAAAACAAATGTAACTTCTTTTGGGAAATATCATTCTTATGAGTAAGGGGTAACTGAACAGCCAAAATATGTTTCAAGTTGAATGTCATGTAGCAAGGAGAGAGAGCATCTTCAACATTTTACGACATTCAACAAGACTGATCTACATCTTTATCATAGTTTTTACATGAAACCTATATATTATAAACATTACATGCCGATGCCAAGCTCCAGGAAGGAAACCAGCAATTCAAAATAATTAAAAATGCGTAAAAGAAAGATTTGGTACACTAATTGTGCTTAGCAAACACAATTTCAAAGTAAACTTAAATCTTTCAAGCAGTATCAACTAAATGTGATCCATTAAACAAAAGTCTGCCCACCGATTTATCTTTATTGTTCCATTAATCTGTCACTCACAGCTAATAAAAACTCAAAAGGAAAAAAAAATATCTTCACTCATCTTTCCATATCCGCCTGGTGAATAAAACTGATATCTTAGACCTGCATGTGAGCCCTAACCAAATTGTCTGAACTTGTTCGCAACCATCACCATGCCAAATCTTGACTTACTCTCAAAATACTTCTTTAACTTACAATAGTCACTGTCACAACATTAATCAATGGAAATTGATGCTTTGTAATGCAGACATCAACTGTGTATTACTCTACTGAACACAACCCAAACAAAAAATTATGACCGAACGCTCGCATACAAAAACATTGACTATTGATATACCTTAATTCAACCAATAAAACTAATAGTAATAGTTGTTGTTATGAATAAGTGAAAATGAAAGTGCCTTCTGATCGGGTAGGTTATATCGATAGTCCTATATCGTCTGTATGAAGCAAGTCTGATTTGTTTTGTTGGGCCACATCTGTTCAGTGACTAGAAACTGAAGTTAAAGAAGTACTATTTTCAACTTGCTGTAATATGACAAGGGCCGTCCGTAAGGTGAAATCCTGCGCACTTTGGCGTAATAGATTAAAACCAAACCATAATGTTGGCAGGCCTGATATTATCTAGACAATTGTTCTAAAACTAAACAAATCTGCTCCATCCCCTGCTGTAAAATTGCTCAACAATGAAAAAGCAAATAACACTGAGCTATGCAACAGACTAATTAATATTGCTTTACGAGCCAAACCAACCTGGGATCAAAGTTAACCAGCTGAACGGTTTTCTCGTTCCAGCGGTGAGCCTCGGTCAGGGTGATTTCCTTGCGGACTTTCTCTGCGTCAGACGCGGGGGCAGACTCCACCTGAACCTCCCTCATGAGGATCGCGTCCACCCCAAAGTCAAACACAATCGACTGGCGGAACGTCCCGTAGATGTCCGTCTTGAAGACGACCTTGACCCTGTAGACGTACTCGCCCTGGCCCTTGCCCTGAATGTCCTGGTTGACCCACTCCTGGCACATGTTCTCCAGGTTCTGGTACTTCTGCGTTTTGCGAGGCCCGACTGAGATGCTCGACACGTGGAAGTAACTCCGGTTTGTGTCCAGCATCAAAGCAACGCAATGCAGGCACATCTAACAAGGAGTACAAAATATCCAAGTTGTAGCATCTAAAGTTTTGTTATAGTAATACGGTAATAAGGCAACGCAATGCAGGCACATCTAGCAAGGAGTACAAAATATCCAAGTTGTAGCATCTAAAGTTTTGTTATAGTAATAAGGTGCAACTCAGGGCCATTTAAAGAGCGCATTTTTTTTATTTAAACACACATGAGATGTGAGATTGATCCCTATATTTTTTGTATTTTAAGAGAAAATTAAAAGGTATATACTGCTGGTGTTGGACGTTAAACCAACTCAACTCAACGCACAAAGGCATTTTATGAAAAATTAAAAAACATTAACAAAAATTGTTTTTAACAAAAACAGGATGAACTTCATTGTATGAGAACAAATTTTAATTAGTTTGAAATTGTTGATGTCATTGTCATATGGTGATGAGACAAAGTTTTAATCAGTAAACTTATCTTTTTAATTTCAAACCAGTTCCAACATAAAATTGGCCCTTTCTTGACACCTTAAGTACGACAGAACCTTACTAATTTCAAACTTCAAACCTGGGCAAGGTTTTTATTCAAACTACAAAATTGTCACAAGCCAGCATCTCATGGTATCTTACCTTACTTGTAACTGTAAATGTCCAAGCATTTGTGCATTTCTTGGTTGTCATATTCACCTTCAAGTCGGAGTTGACATGAATCTTCACTAAATCCAGATTTTCCACAACCTTTTCAAAGGAAAACATTTTTTAACAAAAATTAAATACATTTTCCTTTACAGTTGGAGTGGTTATCTTAGCCTCCGTGAATAAACGAGCACATAACATTCTTACTTCTTCATCATCACAATATACAATGCTTTTTTTTTTATTGTTAAAAACAAAAAACCTGCTCTACAAACACTAGTGTTCTGTCATCTTTTTTTCCCTTTCATTGTATCTGGAAAATTAGTAAAACCTTTTTGTAAAAAAACAGAAACATACTCCAAAAATTTACCCTGACTGTACTCTGAATAATTTAAAGAATATATAGCTTTGTTTATTCACAAAAATACCTTTTGAATGGCAGCAAAACATCTTTCATTGCTAGATTTTCATGAAATCGACTGAAAGTGTGAATTGAAACTCTTACTGTGACTAACATCACAAAACTAGCATAGGACAGACGAACTGGTGAAAGCTCACATATATTTTGAAAGTTGCCAGAGTGTCACAGACAAAGACCTGACGATAAGTCAAGTAATGCCAACTGGTGCATTCTTTTTTTGCTGAGAGCCTTCTCGTGTAAATCAGCGGAGCAGATTAGATCAAAAGACATTTTGACATTTACTGAACTCAACGACTGCCAGCTTTCTTACTAGTGAAATTGGCATCACTGACTTAATCTACACATGAAATTGGCATGACTGACTTAATATACACATAGGTGCAGTTTGTACCACGAGTTTGGGATGCTCCGGCGACATAAACTTCTCGACCAGCTGCTCGATGACAGTGCCTCCCTGGGCCCTGGTGCCCTGCGACTGCTGCAGCTGCTGCTTCCTCACGGCATAGCGGTGGTTCCACTCGTCCAGCTCGGCCTCACAGTGAGCCATGGTGCACTTCTCTCCGAATGTACACCTGCCGGTCTCCAAGTATCTGACAAAATTCCGAGATAGGTTTAAGAATCGGTGAGCCAACATTCAATGGGCAGCTCAGCATTAGCAGTATTTATGGAAATATTATCATCCAATTACAGAGAAGATACCTTAACAAAAATTAATGTTGACTGCAGGTATTTTTTCTTCAAAAAAAAAAAAAAGAACAAAAAAAAACCCCAACTAAATTTACAAGATAATTCAACTTTTTATTTTCTTTGACTCTTTACTATTGAATAAAGTTCACTAGTGAAAATAAAAGGCGTTTCACAATAAAACTTCCCACAGGCATAATCGCTTTTTAAAAAAATCACTGCTCTTAATGCCATCTTCACAAGGTTTGTTTTTACTGCTTGTCAGTACAGCAACGGCTATATTGTGTCCCATCTTCGAGAATACACCAACAAAAATGTTTGCGAGTGCCGTACCTTTTACACAGGACATATTCGTCGCTGGCAAGGCCTCGGGGCGGAGCGCGGTAGCACCAGCTCTGTTGGTCCTCGGTGCTCCCCGCCTCCCGTGGCCCCAGGCTCGGCCCATCCTGATCGTGTTTGTGGGGAAACGCAGGATTCTGGGTAACCCTCGAGAAATACTGGCTGCTCAGTTCTGGTTATTTACAAAAAAAAGAAAAGTAACCCTCTGAATACACAAGCTAATCATGTGAGCTGCTATAAAAAACGAAAAAAAAAAGGATGAAAAATGATGTTAGACAAAAATGGAGAAGTTTTGAGGACAGCCTGTGTGCACCACATAAAGCTGAGAGGTAAGAAGGCCAGCCTTGATTTTTTACTGTTATGTTGTTTTTTTAAAAAGCTTTGATAAGTTGCCACCAGTATAGGTATAGATGAGATTCAATAAAAACCATAAAGAAATTCTTTACCTTCATTTTTAATGTGCTCTGCAGACGATTTGTTGAACAATTTGAATGCAGATGTGTTTGCAGTCCCAAAACTCAAGGAATTTGTTGGCAAAGCATTACTTTTAGAACTATCTTGGCTTGTCTTTTCAGTGTCGACGTCTTGGCTCAGAGATTCATTGTCTTCTTCCTCGGCATCTGAATCTTGGTTTTCGACAGCACTCAGGATAATTTTTAATTTCTTTAGTTCTTTCTTAGCTACAGCATTCTGGGAATAGAAAGCCAATACGCCAATCAAATATCAGATAAATACACACATTGTCATTTATGTCCTATAATACAACACCTCAAATATAATATAAAGGGTCATTGGCTGATGTAAGAATACTATTAAGATATGGGGAAAATAATTATGTGAAACAAGAGGGGGGGGGCCCAAAACGGATGTAATAAATATATTTGCACAGCAATTAGGCCTATATAAGTATATTTTTATCATTTTGACTATGCAAAAACACTTTACGATTGACAAAGGTTTGTTACCTTACCCTCAATTGATATCTACAATTCCAACTTTTTTACAACAAGAGTTAATGCTAAGAGGTTGAATTTTTCTGCTCATAGTCCTAAGAACCATGGTAATTTGTTTGAATATTTGCCACCTCGGAAAACAGATAGAGGTGGTAACATGAACATGACTTATCAAATTTTTAGGTGGAAAGCTGCATCTATTAAAAAAATAATAGAAACATGTTCAGTCCCAAAAGGAGCATCCTCTGTCTGTATTTAACACCTCCAATCAGATTCATTTTGATTCATCTTATGACATACAAGTCGAAAGTACACAGGACTTGGTAGGAAAAATATTGTTTGATCCATCTCTTTGTCTTACATTTGGGTCAGATTCAAGCCAATTCTCAACGAGTCTGTGTGCATCCTGGAACTCATGTTGCTGGCACAGGATCTTGGCTTTTTTCTCTAATAGCTTGGGGTGTTGTGTGTAGATGTCAAGGGCTAAATGAATTTAAGAAAGAGGAAAAAAAAACATGATGAAATCTTAAGAAAAGCATCATTGGTGAGATAATAATAAGTTTGGGTCACAAAATTAATAGAATCAATGGTAGTTGTAACACTTTTTTACAAGCGTAGAAGTAGAAAATCTGACAATGCAGGGCTAAAAAAAACAAACAAAAAACATATCTGATCATTTGTAACAGGTTTACTCTTCCAAAACTATTTTGATGTTGCCAGAAAACAAAATACATTGAGCCTGTTATGGTTGGTTGGTTGGTTGGGTTGGTTTAACGTCCAACAGCAGCACTATATAGGCTATAGCCTGTTATGGAATTCAGAAACATGGGCAGCTTCCAAGCAGAAACACTGCAATGAATATAATAGATAAATCTGACCAAGAAAACAAATTGAAGTAAAACAATTCCTTGTCTTAAATTTCACGTCATTTATTTGTTCTCATACAATTTTGCAGGATTAGCGTGGTTGGGCAAGAGTTGAGTTGATTTAACGTCCAACATCAGCACTATATAGTCTATATTGTGGATGGGCTGCAAGACTGACGTCTGACAATTTTATGTGCTGCCACACATGAGACAGGGCGGGGATACCATGACTCACGTCTCAGCCGGTCACATTAAACTACTGAAACTTTTGCGTTGAAAACCAATGTTCTACCCCAGGGCCACTGTGCCCCCCCTGTCTGGGCAAACAATCTTTCCTTTAAATAACTAATTATGTGCTATGCTTTAATGAAGGCCTAGTGAAAGTCTTTTTAACTAACCTGGGATTTTTCAGTTTCGGTACACTATTATTAAGCTATCAACACATACCTTCATTGCACTGTTCTAATGCTTTCTGGGACTGTTTCTGTAAAAAGGGGGAAAGCAATCATCACGAATGTCAGAGGAAAGATTTTAAAATTTGCTACAAAGAAATACCTTTGAAAAATATTTGAGAAATTAACTAATTGTATGATAAACAATTTGAATCTTCCATGAATATAAATTACAATTTTTCAACAACACTCCACATCTTTGATAAACAATATCAATAACAGATTGGTATGGTAGAGTGTTTTGCTGTTGTCTTTAGAAACAAATCCACTTGGTAGTTTATGAAGCATGTCCCTTTTTGGTATATCAATGTATTTCTAAATACAAACATTATAATTGTACCCGTTTCAAACCTAAGTGTAGTTGAGGGTAAGTTCATGAATCCATAAGACATAAAATTAAATTTACACCTGTATGTTGCAATCAAATAAATCACACAAATTAAGACACTAAATAATTTTCCTTTCTAAGATATTAACAAGAGAACATACCAGCTTTGCCAATGAACTGATGCTGCTGAGATATTGCGCTACTGAGAGACGATGCTTCGCCCCATCACCAGAAGCTTCCCTCGCCTCCTCCGCCATGCCTCCCAGAGTTTCAATTTGTCTTGGGTGGGTCTCAGCCTGGACTTCATCTTTGTATAATCTCTCCTGATACTCCATCCATCACACGTCACATGTCTTCAGCTATCTTCTTGTGACTTAATCTGTGGGTTCCATGATTGTTACTTTGAATTTGATGTATAAGAATGAAAAATTACTACATTTATGACGAAAGCAACTCTCTCCTGTCTTTATGTAACAACAATAATCTCATTTCCGATGTAGCTAAAATCACAATTAATTTCTTTTCTGGAATTAACAAAAAATAATGAACTTTTCATATAAAGTCAGGCAGTTAAAACATTTTAAGTCATCACTCAATGGATTGAATACTAATCTGTTACAGCTTTCTAAAAAAAGGATGAAATTAGGGAAAATTATACAGAATAAGTAAGTACAGAAGAACAAAATTTATATCCTTTTTTTAAAAAAATCTGACAATGTTTTATCAAGAATTATGTCAATGGCCGTTGGATATATTGAACTGGAAATGAAAAATTCTAATGAATATATAGATTAAATTTAGGCCATTGAATCTGATTTCAATCATAATGGATAGGTCTTCTGCTGTTGTGTGATCCCTCCAGGGCCTTTGAAGTTGATCTTTCCTATCACAACCATTGATCAGGTTTAGTATGCTTTGTAGAATGGAGTATTGTGCTGATGAAATCTGTCAACAAAAGTTACAATTCAGCAGGGAGTGTCTTGGTGTCTACTAAGTCAGCATCTTCAACAAGTAGTGTTTATAAATCTAATTTTTCAGTAATTGATTACACCTCATATTTTTTAAACTAAGGTATAGTAGATCTACATTGACTTTCAAATCACTGTCTAAGGGTAAATCTAGTTATGTCTGAAACTTAAACTAGATCAAGAACCTAGCAAAGCCTAATATTGGAGGTCTATGCCAAATTGCATTGTTAATTCCTATGTAATTCACACACAAAAATCATGAGGCTGCTGTAATGATAAAAAATAACTCTCCTAAGTTATTATTTGTTTTATTCGTCAGTAATGTCCATTGACTATTATTGTGTAGTGTAACTCTTGTGTAAAATAAAGAATCAGTTAATAATCAACCATCATGGACTCTGTTTAATAAATAACAGATGAGATTATTCTCCCAGCTGGGCTGCCAATACAAACAAGTATTCTTCCCTGCCTGTTTTCATCCCTGAGAGACAGCCTGGGTGTGACTTAACGTTATTCCCAGCCTGCTTAGAGAAAAATTATGTAAATCTGTATTTTTTTATTTTGAGTAAAAACATGACTATGAGTAGGACTAAAATTATTACAAGTCAAGGGTGTTCTTTCTGAAAGACATCCTTTTCCGTTTTGTGAGGGGCAGCCAGGCTGGGAATAGATAAAAATATTATTCCCAGCCTAATTTCTTTTTTATGTTATAAGAATAGCTGGTTAGAAGAATTATTGACTCATTTCCCACTGGTTTGGCTACCATGACAGCACTTGCTAAATTTTACATATAACACTTTTAAAATTATTGACAGATCCTTGCTAAGAAATAAACCAACTTTATGTATGTTTAAAAAAAGTTAAAACTTTTATTCCATTTAGCAAATTTTCGGAAATGGATTTGAATTTACAACATTGCCAATTTTAAGGCATTGTATTTCATATAAAATCCATTTATTACAGACGGTTGAAATCATGCAAATGGGAACGTACAAGAACCAGATGGAAACCTAGAATTAATTCAAAAACATGGCTTGGCATAATTTTTGTTAAAATTAAGTTTTGCTGTACGATTTTGTAGGTGTCTACCCAGCTACGAGAATGTTCGTAGTCGAGTGGTGTGTATAAACACTTTACTACGGGAAAAACTTAATACCAGTCTTTTTGTTTTTTTTGCTTGAATCTTTTAACTGAAACTTTAGTTTAGCAGAAGAAACATGAATTCATTAATACTCATCTAGATCTAAGAGTTAAACTCTGAGTCAAATCACAGAACGAAAGATAACTTGAATAGGTTTCAGTGAGATTGGTTTGGCAAAATACAGGCTGAGAATAATATAAATTAATATTGGCAGCCTGGCTGATTAAAAACACATTTAAATCACAAAGTACATTGCAGTAGTGCATGCGTAGTTACTGTTCTGTTTTAAATCAAATGAAACTAGTACTGACCCCATCTAACGTTTGTAGTTCTTAGCCCAATATTCTTAAATGTATGCCTCAGTCTTCTTTAAATAGAGCATGATCATGAACACCGGAAACTTAAATGATTCACAAAAGACAGTCGGTAGACCTTCTAACAGATCACTTGGAGTCTACGATTCGTTTCTCAGCCAGTGCATCTATCTTTGTTTAATAGGATTTATTATAGGATAAAGTAGTTACATTAAATGGATTATTATGATATATTGAAAAATAAACAAGGATTTTTACGTTGGTATTGGAACAAAAACAAAGGTTAAATGAGATCAGTACTTGATTCATTCGACTAAAACAGAACAGTGACTGCACATAGTATGCGCTATGATGTACATTAGGCTTTAAAGTCCATCATTATTTATGATGTGAATTGACGCTTCCATAAAACAGTGTTTGGCAAGCCGCAACTAAGGCTTTTCAAACCAGATTTCATCAATCTAAGTGAGTGTCCATGATAGTATTTTTAGGGTCGTAATTACAATGTTGTGGTTTACAAGCTTACGACTAAGTGTTAAGATGCAAATTAGAAGGATAACGGGAAAGACTTCCATTTGTGTACTGACGGATTTTTACTTTGATCTAGGTCTGTTTTTAGTTTGACTGCTCTTTGGTGACTGTCAGGTTATACATTTAGACCTAGATCTAGCTTGGGATTCGAGACGTGGGTTTCTGCAGCAAGATCCTGAGAATGTTTCATGCATTTCCTTCTTGCTTACTTCAATGTAATCTAGATCTAGATGAACCCCAAACCAAAGTCATTTACAAGATAAGCTCAATATGTGCATTCAAGTCTCAAACTGCCATAACGATGAAAATTGAAAAGCTTACGCGATCAACTCTCACTAAAACCCCTTGTGTTGTTGTTGACATTGTTTCAGTCACCTGGTTAGATTCATTTTGTCACGATGATGTCACGCCGGGTTTTTACGAGAAGGCGCGATACGATGTTATAGATCTATGTAGGTCATGGAACAAAGACACTGCGCAAGGTTTGGCCTCTGGGCCGTCTGGGGTGGGAATAGGGCTTGAGCTAGTAAGGAGTATGCATTATGAAGAACCTATTTGAAAATAATTTTACGCCATGTCGACACACACAAAATGGGGATCCAGATAAGGAGCACGTGGATCAGCTTCAAGGATGTCCGGCTACGTGTTAATTGCACAAAGATACTAAAAATAAAATTCGCACGCGAGGCCATATAACCCACAGTTTCACTACAGTACAGTCTCGTATACATGAATCGTACATTTATCTTGGGTGGTTCGAACACGATTTCTATGAATACCTAATAATAGACATGTGGATTCGACAAATCTATGGACAAAATCGGTGGGCGTATGCTCGATCAATTAGATGGAACGAGAGAGACACAAAACAACAACAAAAAATATGGAACCGTGCGAGAGCGAAACGACCTCCCCCATGAAGCTGTGGATGCCCCAAATGCCGAGGCGTTCAGAGAGAGTATATCGAAGACATATCCTACTTGAAATTTCTTGTTAAAATGGAATTGAATATTATTGGACGGTTGGAAAAAGAAAAGGCAACATTATAAGTGTACAATGCAAAGTAAAACTAAGCGCCTGTGAATCAAATCTGGAAGTAGTCAAATGCGCTAATAGTATTCAATAGGCCTATGCAGAATTTGAGCAGTAATACCGGAAAAGAAGAAGAACAAAAAACACAAAAACAACAACAACAATAGTTTTACGAATAAACAAATGACACCCCTTACTATTAAAAAAAAAAACAACTAACAAACTACACGGGTACCACTACCATACCAAGCGCAGTGTCTCCGTTATATTAAAAGGAAGTGTTTGTAGCGATATAAATTGTCATGTTTAGCGCACTACTGCTATTGCTTTGAAATTGTTGTTGTTGTTGCTTTTGCTGCTAACTATACAAAATAAAACACCACCACAACTAATGTACTAACCTGCTACTACAACAATTGCGGGCTTTATCAGTTTGACTTTGAGGATAGAGTTACTAGCTTATTCTAGCAGTGGGTTTTCCGCCAGGAAATGTGAAAGATCACGTAGCATTGTGTTGGCTATAAATTTATATAATAATATTTATCTGAGAATGGACTGGGTTATCGGTTTAATGACGGAGAGTTCTCTTTTTTCATCCCCTGCGAAAAGTGTAAGACCACGACGTATCTTTTTGTGAGCTATGTAAGTTTGATAAACGTTTTTTTCCCACTATCTTAGAGGATTTTTCACTAGGAATTGTGAGTTCAACAATAATAATTGTGTTGATAACGTTATCTTTTGTGAGGTTTATTTATTTGAGCACGAGTTGTATTGTTACAGCAATGAGCAAGTATTTTTCTTCGAGAACATCTGATTCGATGTATCATTTGGGCTTATACAATTAAACTTTAAAGAGAACTAACTAAACCATTGGTTTATTTTCCATAGCAAGTTAAAAAAAAATTATTATTATTATCTGGGACAGATGTTAGGTTATTTGTTTATTGTACGAGCACAAGTAATTAAAGAGAACATGTCCATAGCATTAGCAAGTTTGATTTTCTTTTTTTTGTTATTGTCTGGGACAGATGTTAAGTTATTTGTTAATTTTAAGAGAGCGTGTAATTAAAGAAAACTAAATAAACCATTGGTTTAGTTTCCGTTGTTGTTGTTGTTGTTTTTATTATCTGGGACAGATGTTAGATTATTTGTTTACTGTATGAGCGCGGGTAATTAAAGAGAACTAAATTAAATAAACTATGGAGTTATTTTCCAAAGCAATTTTTTTATATATTTTTTTGTATTGTCTGGGACATGTGTTATGTTATTTGTTTATTGTAGGAGCAGGAGATGAGCTATGTAAGTTTGATAAACGTCAAGTTTTTTCCTTATCTTAGAGAATTTTTTCACCAGGAATTGTGAGCTCAACAATAATTGTTTTGATAACGGGCTAGCCTCATTAGCCTGTTGGCTTGTTATGCCACGGATAACTTTCTTACCCATTTTTATCTGAAGCCATAGTATGTTTCCCACCAGGAATTGTGTGATACAGTATCACGAACGCGTTATCTTTTGTGAGGTTTATTTATTTGAGCAGGAGTTGCGTTGTTACAGCAATTCTTCTTCTTGGAATTACGCGAGAATATCTGATTCAATGTATAATTTGGGCTACTACAACTAAAGAGAACTAACGAACCCATCGGTTTATTTTCCATAGCAAGTTTGTTTTTTTTTTACTTTTTTTTTTTTAATTATTATTATCTGGGACAGATATTAGGTTATTTGTTTATTTTACGAGCAGGAGTGATTAAAGAGTTAGCAGGGTTTTTTTTTTTCTTCTTTTTTTTGTTATTGTCTGAGACAGATGTTAAGTTGTTTGATAATTTTAAGAGAGCGTGTAATTAAAAAAAACAACAAAAAACTATTGGTTTAGTTTCCATCGCGAGGTTGTTTTACGTGTTAGATTATTTGGTTATCCCAACCTGGTCGAGTTTTGTTCTTCGATTATCTCGGTCGAACATTGGATTGCATAGCATTTTGTGTGATAATTTGTAACAAAAACTTGTTAAAGGACTACAGTAAATGACTGAGTTGGGTTGGTTTAATGTTCAACATAAAGTATTTAGGCTATATTGTGGACGGACCCCAAGACTGACGTCTCACAATTTTATGTGCTGCCACACATAAGACAGGTCGGGGATACCATGACTCCTGTCTCAACGGTGTCACATTAAACTGACACCGACCCAACCAGTAGGAAGCGAAATCGCCAGGGCTCGGACCACGGGCCTGTTGCATAGGGAGCCGATGTTCTACCCCTGGGCCACCGCGCCCCTAGTAAATGAATGAGATCTTAATCCACCCCTGTAGCGACGGGTGGCACACTTATTACATTTGATTCACTAGAGCATTGTGTTAAGTTGCATAACGTGTTGTGAGGTACATCAATCTTGGAATTGCTATAAATAATGCTAAGGTGCCTTGTTGGCGGCTCTTGTCACACTGCAATGACTGCTTTTAACAAGTCACGTTGTACATTTGTGGTTTGTTGCTTTATAGGTAAGATTTGTCTATTTCTTTGTATGTGACATTTTCACAACACAACCCTTTAGGTGTGCAATTAAGATTAATAAGAACCATTATTTGATTTTGATTTCATTTTAAGTTTAAATCAGTGAATTAAAACAAAAATATGAATGTAGTATTAATATGTGCAAATTTTTATTTATAATTTATATTTTTAATGTTAATTGTATTTATTTGTACTCAATTAGCTTTGTGCTATTGTGCATGCCATTTTTACAATTCTTCGCGTGAGGGATTAGCAAAGTATTATTTTACTGTATCTTAAACTCGAAATGGGCACAACCAAAATATGCCGACGGTTTTATGTCAACAATGTTTTCCTTTTTTAAAAGCCCAACTGAGATTATCCTTAAAACCGGGGTTCAAGGTAGCTCAGTTGGTAAAGCGAGGGTACTCCTAAACAGAAATCCCAGGTTCTATTCCCTGATCGGGTCACCTTTTCTTCTACTGGTTGGTGTCAGTATTATAATGTGAAGTATTAAGTTCATGGTATCACGCTCTGGAAAAAGGTCACCATATAGGATCTCCCTTGGGACTTGGAAACATTAAATCAAAAGAAACAACCGGAGAGAGTTTTGCTTTCTATAAACAAAGATTACCATGAAGTTCATCAATATAAATTATTACAATTGTAAACACCTTAATTACAATGACAACTCACACAGAGACATAGATACATGTATCCTAAGTAAGTAAATTACATCAACACGTTTTGCTTCTTTTTTTGTGTTTCATTTTTATTTTGCAATGACACCGACACAAGTGAAAGTTTAAAGTCACTTGCTAGTAACAAACATCAGCTCAGAGCAAATAGCTCCAAATAACAATCACAAAAAAAAATGAAAATAATCAATCAGACAAGTATAATAACAAATCAAGGCAAGTATGCTGATGGAGATAATCAGATTCAGATAACTTTTAGATGTACATCTATACATTTTGTAACAACAACAACAACTGCAAGTTTCCCTGAAAAGACAAAGGTCCATAGCATAACTGCATAACTGTACACCATTTAAGGGCATTGAGAGAATCATACTTTCTCATTATCAAAGGAAAAAATGGTAACCAACTTGTACAAATATTATTTGTTTTGATAACCAGTCTCACTCTCAGCAAAACAAAAAGTATGATTAGTATACACAAATATTCATCAATGGCAAATTCAAGAGTAATGATTCAACAAGCCTCTTTTTGAGGTTTAGTGCAACAGAAACAAAAGTAAATAATATTAATGCAGATTCACAGAAATGTTCCTTTCCCCTTTTGACCCATAAGATACCCAAACCAACAGGAAACACTTACACCATTTGGAGAAAGAGAAAATTATGATTATTCAATAAAGTAATGATATAAGGGAAAGAAAATGTCACAAAACCAACAGGAGAAACTGTGAAAAAAAAACAAAGATGCAAGCAGACTTAAGACAGAAAATGAATATATTTTGAGAAAATCCTGAATTTCATAGCAATTAATTATGTACATAGTCAACACCCATATAAAAAGAATTCCTTGTCTGTGTCGACAAAATATAAAGCAAGTGGTAAAGAAATATTAATTTCTCAAATTGTAAATGTTACTTGCCTTATATAGAAATCATAAAAAAAAACACATCATTAACACATCATCATTTTGTTAAACCTATGACCTTCGATCATTCATTCAAATCTAATATAACAAGAGCTCAAAACTTGACCCTTTCTTCAGTTCATGAGTTTAATAAAGAAAGGAAAGCAAGGAAGAAACTGAGCTTGGTGAAATCAAATATTTGTCACCCTTCTTGGACACAGAGATTACTTTTGTGATTGACTTTAAAGGAACTTGTACATAAACGCAGAGCAAAAAAGAAAAAGAAGTAATCATTTCATTATTTTTTACAACTTAATCCAGAGTCAATATACAGTATGGGGTTAATGAAATAGCTTAGTGTTTATTTTCTGCCTTCATTCTTTTGAAAGGCAAGTCACGGTACACAAGTATTCAACATTCAGAAAGTGTGTCCAAATCCAACAAGTGTTGCCATTTTAAAGTGCTGTCTAAATTATCTTTGTATTTAAAAAAAACATTATTTTTTTTTGTATTAAATCGAAATTTGAACTTGAAACCGTACTGAGGAAACATCAAAAGATAATCATTTATTGTAAGATGCATACCACCACCCATGTAATTACAATAATACAATTCAGAAGTACCTTCAAACGTACGCAGACAGGGTCTCTTCATAAATCTGTATTGTATTGTATGTATTTCTAGCAATGAAAACATGCTGTTACCCAAGGTCTCTTAAAAATGCTCTTAACTGTACATAGATGCAAAACATGAGTCACCTTCTATAAAGCAGTATATTGCAGACAAAACTGCAAGCTTCACGATCCAAAACACTTGAGATAATGACATTACTCTCAAGTGATTTATAATGCACGTCTATGTACAACTACAAGAAAAAAAATTGGCAGAGTTTTACTTCCTTGACCCGAACCTGAGGGTTTCAAAGTAGGATTGATAAACCACATGTACATACTATACAACAGCACTAATGGGCTTTTCACCAATGGGATTCCAAGAAGCAGATTTGACCATGCAATATTATGTTTCTTACACTTATGTAGATGAAAGAAAATATATACATTGATAGAGGACAAGCACTCCTCTATGAGTTCTCTGAAGACATCAGTACAGCAGCCAAAAGTAAATTACTCCACTAGTGCAAATATGACATTTTCAGTATGAATGAAAGAAAATTTTGTTAAGTTTTAAAACAACCTTGTCAGGGGATGAAAAAATGCATTGAAACAACCCTGTCAGGGGATGAAAAAATGCATTGTGGCATAGGTTAATCCCTTAACAAAAACAACAAGTGCATGAACAACAATAACTAACTAAAGGGCATACGTAATAAAATCTGGAAATAGGAGGTAAGCAATGCAGGCTCTAGCATATCATCTTATGGAAAACAATCCTTTGATTTTTGTTTTGACATTGCACTTGTTGGGGACAGGCAATGAAATAGTGATGCTAATCCACTGTGAAATGAATTATAGAATAGCCTGCCCTACTTTTTCTTAACAACTCGTTTATTCTTGAGCTTCCTTCTCTTTGCTCTTTTTGTGCTTGTGCTTCTTCTTCTTGTGCTTATGTTTCTCCTTCTTCTCTTTGTTCTTCTCTTTATGCTTGTGCTTCTTTTTAGACTTTTTGTGCTTGCCACCCTCATCATCATTGTCACCTTTATCAGAGTCGCCATCCTTGTCAGGTTTGGCCTTATCCGCATCATCTTCATTCTCGTCTCGTTTTCTTTTCTTGCTGTCCTTCTCGTTTGCAGACGAGTCTGGGGAGTGATGAGAGCTGCTGGCGTCACCGTGCTCCGCATCGCTGGCCCCGTGGGGAACCAGGTCCTCGTAGTCTGGCACAAACTCCGCCTCGTCCATGACCGAGAGTTTTCGCTGGTCCACTGCAGACTTGGCCTTGTTCTTCTCATCCAGGCGGTGCCTGAGGTCCTTGGTGGAAGTTTTCGAGCTGCTGTTGTTACTGGACGCGTGGTGTTCATGATCTGCCGAGTCGCGGCGATGACTAGTGGACACGCGTTTATCTCCAGGGCTTGGGGAGCGAGCTCTGTGCTTTTCTCTGGCGGAATCTTTTCTGGAAACATCTTTTCCATCTTTTGAAGCTTTCTCTTCTGAGGTAGAACTGAAGGATGACTTCCACTTGGAGTCTCTTTTAGAGGGCTTCTCTTGAACCTGGGTCTTCTGTGATTTTGACTTTTGCTCCTTCAGCTCTCTCTCAAGAGAATGTGACCTGACCACTGATCTCTGGTCTTCTTCAAATGAATCTCTACTGCTGCTATGGTTACGTTGGTGATGATGACTGGTCCGGTGATTGTCCCCTCTGGAACTGGCTCTCTTTTTGTTATCTTCACTGCGTTTCCTGTCATCAACTTCACCTCGTTTCCTGTCTTCAGCTTCACCTTGTTTCCTATCATCAACATCACTGCGTTTCCTATCATCAACATGACTGCTTTTCCTATCGTCAAATTCACTCCGTTTTCTATCACTCAAATCTCCCTTGTGTCTAGGCACTGAATTCTTCACCGTTATTTGGAGATCACCTGGTTTTTTGTCCTTACTGTCTCTTCTATGCTCCACATAAACACGCCGACTAGACTGTTTTGGTGAGGGAGAGTCTGACTTTAGTCTGTCCATAGATTTTTCCACGGCTGGTCTCTCTTTCTCTGGCTTTTCTGGCGATGTTTCAGGACTCTTGGTTGACGTGGTCACATGAGCAACCATAACTGCATTCTTCATCGGCTTCTGTGTGAGGAATTTCTCAGCTTTGTCCACCACAGATCTTTGAAAGGAAATTAAAAAAAAAATTTAGCAAAGGGGAACATGGAAAAAAGTATTCTCTAACTCAAGGAAATAAAACAGGTTGGTGCAGGTAAAAAAGACCCTCCTAAAATATTCTCTGAGATCTGATCGTGGGATTTATCAAGGAGACAATGCAAGATAGCAAGAGCGGGCTTGGATAAGAAAGAGAAATAAATATGGAGAGAGAAGACAGAAAGTGAAAGGCACAGAGAAAGACAGGAAGGTCAAGAGAAAAAAGAAGTCATAGTGGAAATGCAAATTATAATTAAATGTAACATTTTGAATCATATACAATTTGCATCCATCTGTTACTTTACAACGTAACATCTACATGTATATGTATAATGTTCCAAGTGTTACTCTTTGCCACATATTTGTTCATCAATATCAAATAGCTCTATCCTTGCGATAATTACTGTGTGTTACACAGTCAGCAAAACAGTATGCACTGCAGTGTTTGATGATTGAAAAAATAAAAAAATCTTGAACTACAGAGCCCATTGTGAGCTTCTAGACTAGATCCAAGAGAGGGCATCCCTCAAGAGAAATGTTTTCAATAAAGTATCTAACGAGTTTAGGCATTGACTCATGCAATGTGAACAGAAGAAACATGCAAGAGAAGAAACATGCAGATATAGGCCTGTGTATGCACATAGAATGAGTAGAGTAGACACAGCACAAAGAAAAACCTACACTGATGACAGACTCACACTGCAGTCACATGACTGTTTGACATGATTCAAGTCATCTGTCCTTGCTGGATTAACTACTTAATTTTTCTTTAAAAAGAAAAGATAATTAGTAAAACAACCACAAGTAAAAGGCAAAATAAATTACCCAAGCCCCTTAGAGAATCTAACTAAAAATGTTGACACCATAATTAACCACTATAAGGTTATGTGAGTTTTAAGCTCGACTCACCTAGGCAGCATCATTTTCTTTGGAGTCACATCTCTGGTTGGTTGATCTACAGCCTCATACAGGTCATAGTCTTCACGTTCCCACTTGGAAAGCTGGGGCAACTCCGGCAGGGCTTCCTCATCCTTCACCTTGGTCGTATCGGCCGATGACAGCTGTTGCTCTGTGCCTGCGGCACCCACAGTGTGCCCTCCTCTCTCCTCCTTCTGATCCAGCTTCTCCTGAACCACAGGCTGCAGCTTTGCATCCTCAGCTGGCGTTTCTGAGCTGGTCACCTGGACAGAATCCGAGGCATTGGCCGATTGTGTGTCCTCCTCATTATTAGCTTTAACGGAAACATCCTCGTTGGCCTGCTGGGCTAGCCTGGATTTTTTCAGAGGACTCCTGCCGAGGGGTGCCTTGTCTTCCCCGTCCTCTGACATTGTCTCAGATTTATAATCCACCACTCGCTTGAGCTTTTTCTTCTTCAGGCCCTGTTTAGCGTCCACCTCAGATGCACCAAAGGTAAGCTTCTTCTTTTTGATCTTCTTCACCTTTTTCTCTGTGCCTCCTGCCGCGCCCGCCTCTGTTGATGCTTCTTTCTTCTTTTTTGCTCCAGCCCCGTCTCCTTTCTTTTTAGCTCCAGCTTTTTTCTCTTTCTCTTTCACCTCTTGTTTCTCTGTGCTGGTTACAGAAGAGGTTTTAGCTATAGCAGCATCTGTGTCTGGTTCGTTATTTTGGTTGTTAGCTTTCCTGACTGGTTTGGGCCCAGCTTGAAGTTCACTCTTTTGCTCGGCTCCTGGCAATTCAGCATCTTTGTCACTGATGGGGCTGGTTTTCTGCAGAGAACCGTCTTTCTCTTTCTCTTGCTTGCTCTGAGCTTCAGGGAGAGCTTTGGCCTTTTTGCTCTCGTCTTTCTTTTTGTCAAGCCTTTTCTTGCCTTTTGGTTTATCCTCATCTTTTCCTTTTCTGCTTGGAGATTTCTTCTTATCATTTGAGGTCTTTTCCTTGATTTTGTCATCCTTCTTGCCCTTATCACTTCTTGAGCTTTCTCTACCCTTTGATCTGTCATTCTCTTTATTTTTGTCCCTCCTGTCTCCTTCACGGTGAAATCTTTCTACATCTCGACCTCTGCCTCTCTCTGAATCTCTGGGTTTGTCAGCAGGCCTGCTTAAATCACCTTCCCTTCCTTTCTCTATTTTGCCTTTATCCGATTCTCTGGATCTTTCATAATCTCTGAATTTGTCCATGTCCCTCAATTTATCATGATCTCTGGGTCTATCACCATCTCTGAATTTGTCCATATCTCTCAATCTATCACCATCTCTGAATTTGTCCATATCTCTCAATCTATCACCATCTCTGAATTTGTCCATATCTCTCAATCTATCACCATCTCTGAATTTGTCAAAATCTCTCAGTTTATCATAGTCCCTGGACCTGTCAAAGTGACCCCTTCCTCTGTCCGACCTCCTAAACTTTTCTCTCTCCCTCTCGTACCGCTCCCTGTTCAGTCTGTCCCTCTCCCAGGGTCTGCCTCCACTGAAGTCTCTGGGCGGCAGGTCCTTCCTGTCTCGGGGCAGCATCCCGCCGGGACCTGGGTGAGGGTGCGTCTGGTTGAAGGGCGGACCGGGTTGCTCCCACGGGGGCCTGTGTGGCGCTTGCTCGGGATTCACTGGCGGAGATCTGAAGGCGCCGTAAGGGCCAGGAGCAGGGGGTTGGATTGCATTCCCAGGCACGGCTGATCCAGGCGGAACAGGAAAGTTTGAGTTGGAGTCGGGGCCGGCACCAGGCGGCGCTCCAGGGAAGCCCTGACTCTGCGCCCAGGCCTGGGAGTACAAGCTGCGGACAAACTCCTGGTACCCTGCGGGGTCGTTACGGAAGTATTCCTCAGGAGGCGGCAGACCCATGGCGGGAAAGTAAGGCACAGGCGGAAGGTTGCCTGGAAATTCACCCGAGGGCTGATCATGGGGAGGCATCCCGTCTCTTGGCGGACTCCGGGGGAACTTATCCCTTCCACTGTTGAAGCTTCTGTATCCTCCTCTACCCATAGCTCTTCCCCTGCCGCCATAGCCACCACCTCGATCTCGCCTGGGTGAGACAGATCTACGTGGGGGTGTCAGTGGCCTCTTGTAGGGACTTTTTGATCTTGCTGGTGAAAGTGGAGTTAAAGATCGTCTGCTTTTGGGCACTGGGGAACGGCTCCTGAACTTCGGGGAATACTTATGCCGTGTCAATGATCTTGACCTTGATCTGTATGAGGGTAGTGGGGATTTGCGGTTTGGAGACCGGGATCTTGATGACCTCCTGTAGGGGCTTTTTGAGCGTTTCCTGTGAGGCGACAGCAAAGGTGATCGCCTCTTGCCACCGAGGGGTGACCTTCTTGGAGAAAGTGAAGAGTAAGGACGAGGAGATCTCGGTCGGGAGTAAGAGCGTTGACGCCGCAAGTATGAAGGAGAACGAGACCTTGGGGAACGCCTGTAGGAGCGGGAGCCAGAGCGATCTCTGTATGGAGGCAGCGGAGATTTTGATGAATGTCTGCGAGGCGATAATGAGGATCGCCTTCCTGGGGACTTTGAATATCTATGTGGTGGTGATTTAGAGTACCTTCTCATAGGTGACTTAGACAATCTTCGCAACGGTGATTTTGATGATCTTTTGACAGGTGATTTGGAAGATCTTCTCAAAGGAGAATTTGACAACCTTCTCAGCGAGGACCTTGAAGACCTCCTCAAAGGAGATTTTGAGTACCGCCTCGAGGGTGATTTTGATGAGCGTCTATATGGAGACTTAGATCTTCTCAAAGGAGATTTTGATATTCTTCTCAAGGGCGATTTTGATGATCTTCTTAAAGGTGATCTTGGTGACCTTCGCAGGGGAGACAGAGAAGACCTGTGTAGAGGTGGCGTCAGTCGTCTCAGAGGAGACTTGGACGTTTTGAGCACCGTTGACTTCAAAGCTTTAAGTGGCTGTGGCGAATCAGAGGCTTGGCGCAGAGGAGAACCAGAGAGATGCCGAGGCAGCGGAGAAAGAGAACCGCGGACCCTTGGGGAACACAACTTGCCGGAGTGCCTTGGAGGGGACGAAGATCGCTGCCTGGACCGTGATCTTGGAGACCTGGTCCTAGATCTCGCTTTCTCCACAAGCCTGGACAGATCAAAAGACCCCGAGCGCGATCTGGATCTGGAGCGCCTGTCAGAAAGTCTCCTCGGTGAAATGGACCTGGAAGAAGCGTGTTTGCCTCCAGGGGAAGGGCTTCTCCTTGGGGTGTAAGAATTAGATGCGCGCTTGCTGGGAGAAAGGTTGCTTGTCCTTGGAGACCAACTCCTCTGCTTATTCCACTCCGGGGAACCAGATCTCGTGCGACTGTAAACCCAAAGAATGATATAAAAAAATGTCATCTTTGCTTACGTCAATCAATATGAGTCGTAATTAATATAAATCAAGTTTTTACATTATTTGAAAAGTTGGTAAAGATATTCGTTGTTTTTTTCTCTCTTGAAGTAAATGCAAAAGAATACAATTCAATTGAAAACAAATACCCAGTTTGAATGAATCTATAGGGACAAATCCTTTAAAAAATAAATCTTAATTCAATGATCTCCATAATCAACAAAAAAATTGGCTTCACTTGGGTGTTTATTGACAATTTGGTCAAGCCTCATAAACTCATAATTAGTTTGAGCATGGTTAGGCTATCCTTTTTCCTTTTTACCACACTTCGTTTAATTTTTTTTCCACTTCCACCATCTTGCTCTCCCTATGTAAAACTAAAAACCTCCGAATTTATAGCATTGCTAACTGAGTTGAATAAACAATCCATCAAACTAAATCATGAAACTTTTCCCAATGTTATAGCAATCTGTAAACAGAGACAGATCAGTGTAACCCTGTATTATTTGTATAGGTAGAACTATAATAAAGAGGACATTTGACATTGCTTAAAATGTTCAAACAGCAATGCTTTCTGCAAAGCTAGTTTTACAGATTAACAACCCAATAGTGTAATTCAATGCGTTCTCCTCACCTCCTTCTCCTCTCAGGAGTGCGACTTCTCCTCCTGGTAAGGTCAGCAAAGGAATCAAAAACATCTACAGATTTTTTCGAAGGTGCGACATGAGTCTGAGCGCCAGAGTAGTAAGGCTGCTGTTGCATAAAACCTGGAAAAAAAAAAGAAAAACACATTGTATCAATTGCATCATTATTTACTACATATTATTGGTTCTAATGGTCATAAAAGATTTACCTAATAAAAATAAATTATGTAAAAATATGGGTGCATGGACCAAGGACGATATCAATTTCTCAGAAAATAACACTGTGCAATGAACTTGGGATAAAAACTGCGGTACTCCTGATAAAACAAAGTCATGTATATCATTATTCATAGAAAACTTTTTTGTCTATCCCTAGTACTACAATTTTACTTTCATTTTAACCTTATTGATGCTTGTTGAAACCACTGAAAACCAACAATCTGAAATGCAAAATAATGTATACTATAAAAATGACAAAAAATTATACAACTTTTTGTCATACAGTTCAGTTACTTTAAATTTCCCCTTTTTAAAATCACAGTGCAGCATAGAGAGAGGGTTGAAGAGATATTGTCAAAATTTGCCTTTTCAAATCAGGTATGTTTCATTTACCTTATCCATCCCTCCCTATAAAAAATAAGAATGACGAGTTTACCAGAGTAAGTTTGTCCACCTGCAACAGGGACCGTCTGCAGGGGCGGATAGCTCGACTGAGTGGACGGCGCAGAGAGAGGAGTCGCGGCTGTAACAGCAGCCACAACTGTCGGCACTGCAGGCCAGCTAGCAGTCAGAGCTGCGCTGCTGGAATTGTTCTTGTTTGCATCGCTGGTGCTTCCAAGTGGTCCTGGGGTGGCTGACATAATACTTGAGGGAGCTCTGCACCACAAAGTAGAAAAAAAGGGTAAAATATGAAATGTTCTAACAAATAAGACATAGGTTTATCAGTGGTCCTTCATTAAATCAACTAATCTCTACTACGTAAAAAAAAATTTTTGGCAGCAAGATTTACATTTAAAAGCAATAAATTTGTAACGAGTTGGACCCAAGGTCTGAAAAAAATTGAATTAACAATAGAAACAATTTTCATAGGGAAATTCTGGCAATGCGATTTTCGCTCGGAAATTATCTTTTTTTCCAAATTAATTGTTCACTTCTTTGAAGGTTGTTTTCCCAAGCCAATGCAACCGTATGTGTCCCAGTTTGGGTTACAGAGATTTTTTCTATCAGTTCATTTATACAAAGCCACTTGAATTCCTCCAATTGCTTACTATTAAAATATAGATGCTGATTATAAATCATATATATTGAAGTTGGGGAGATGAGTGATGATGAAGAGCAAGGAGCAAGTTCAAGCGGCGATTGGGATAGTCCAAGTCTAGATCTAAATCTAACTAAGACTGGACGTACATTTTAGTCCAAGTCTAGATCTAAATCTAACTAAGACTGGACGTACATTTGGGTGAGTGAGTTTGTTTTTACGGCACGTCAGCACAATAACGACTGTGTTGTACCCATGATGTGCTTTGACAGTTAATACATTAAACTAGTAGCAGCGGTGAGTCCTTTATCTCTCTGAGTGGTAAAAGCATAAATATTGTGCATAAAAAGGTTGGTTTAAAAGATCCATGTGTAGGATTATCACAATACAATTTTACTGATAAACTCGAGCCAACTTTAACCAAAACCTGCAAATTCTACTAATACCGATTCTCTACACTTTTCTTATCCTTTTTTTTAACCTCTCTTTGAGTTGCTAGCATACGAAACACACATAAGTAACAACAAAATTTGTAATGTTTTCTCTCCATTTTTTTATGAAATCCACATAAAAGAATACATTTTCTGAAAGTTTATCCATTTTCCTCTCTGATATTGAAAATAAAAACACTTTTGTAAAAGAAATCATTGCAGAAAAGGCTTTTAAAAAAGTATTCGAAAGCGAATAAGTGTGATCTCCCTAGCTTTGGGTTGGAAAGACATAAAAATCTGTAGCACCCCACTTTATTAAAATGTGTGTAACTATGCTAGAGCCTTATTGTCAAGATGCACATTTCAACCAGCAGAATCTTGGGCCAGAACTTATTATTGACACAATTTTTACTTTGGATACTCCATATTTTCTTTAGGCCTTCCTTATTAACCTCTTCCCATCACTCTGCACACATGTAGTGTGGGTTGAAATCTCTTGTGCTAGCACCTCTTTGCATTAATCTGCACACCTTCCATCTCAAAATGATAAATATCAAAGCTTGTACCTTTTTAAATTTTTGAAAATTCCCCTAGATAATGCGCACAAAAGGAATAGGTCTAAAATCATGGAATGTGGAAAAGTTTGTAATCTAAAGTGAAAAAAAAACAAACATTTCTTTAATTCTCAATTACAGAGGAACATTCATGAATTTTTATTTTTCTCTGGAAATGTAAATTTTTATTTTTCTCTGGAAATATAGGATTCATTAGGTGATGGGTCTGTCATTGTCATTAATCCCACACAGAATGACAAACAGGACATTACCCAAACGGTTATAACATTGAATTATGAATGCTTTATTTAGTTTGGGGTTTCAGAGTGAATATTTTCTTTGTATTTATTCAATAATAATTATTATAATCAATGCTATCTTTAGTTGCAAAGCCTTATGGTCACCAATAAAAGCCCCAATTGGTTTTGCACCTGGTTATTTTTTTTTAATTCAGAAATTAGAAAGAAGTATTCTTGGCTTTCGATAAAATTAATTATTTTTTCTTGATGATTTTTCATGCAGGTTAAATAAATAAAACATACTTCATTTTTTTTAACATTGCTACCAAATGTTCCTAGGAAAGGTTTGATATGTTCTGTTGATTTTGTCAAGTTAGATACAGGGTTAGAGAGTTCACAATATAAAGAACTTCTGATGATCATAAAGTTACACCCTTTCCAAACAGGATTTTTCTTTGGTTTGAAATATTTTATTTAATATAATTTATTCGAATTAATATTTCAACCCTAGTAGCCTGCTCCTTTGAAGACAACCAGGCAGATACAGATGACTCAAAGTAGACAAACATATTTATTGCAGCATGTTTTAATAAAGCTTTTTACTCAGACCTGTATCTTTGAAATGAAAATAAGCTATAACTAATAAGTATTTTTAATAATTAAAAATGAACGCTGCTTCTTTTCAACGAGCCGTTTTAAATTATAGTTCTAACTTTGGCTGTTACTGAAATACTAAAAGCCTCAAAGGTATTATTTTATCCCCACAAAAAGAATGAAGATTAAGGTAAAATTAAGAAGATAACATTTCATTTTGATTGCCAATGTAGCCAGTATTTACATGGCATATCATAACAAGATAGAGAGATCTTACTCTCTTGCATAATTGTTTAATAATGCAAGTTTTCTTTCTTTCAATATGATCTCTGTTTATCACTATCTCGCCTTGTAAAATAAATTTATTTTTAGGAAAAAAAAGCACCTCCACAAGCTATTTCAAATTGTTCACTTTGCACTTAAAATATATTATAGCTGCAACTATTTAACTTTGAAGGTGTAGCAAAACGGTGATGAGTAAAGCCTTATGTAATCTATCACAAAAGACCACATTTGTGATTGAAATGAAAAGCAGAAAATCCTTTGTTCTTTTAATATCAAGAATAATTTAAAATGTATCAACGTAAATTACACCAAAGAAAGGACAGATATACAACAACAACAAAAATAATCACACCTATTGTTTAAAGCAGCATTCAATCCCAGTTGATTGACAGGGGGCTGGAACTGCCAAGGCTTCTGTAGTTGGTTAAGAATGGCATGGGCATACGCAAAGCTGTTGTTGTTGTTGTTGTAGACATTGCTCTGTTGCTTATTGTATTGTCTGTCAGGGTACGGGGGCCGATGCCTGGGACCGCTTTGTTGAAACCGTCCAGTGGGGTAAGACAGTTTCGAAGGAATGGATGCACCAGAGCTGATGTGGACTTGACTAGAAGAGGTGGAAGAGATGGGCGCACTTGCAGTGGAAACTACTGCTGCCTGTATGTCCACGCCTGGAGATTTGGCTGCTGATAAACCCTCTCCCCCACTATGGCTGCTTGAACGCCTCCGTTTCACCTTAAATAGAAATAAAGGGGGAAAATAAGTTTACTACCGTTGTAGGTGTTGACAAAAACTGCAATACGGCAATAAATAGGTAAACCTGGATAACATGAAGAATATGTAAACTGATAGAGGCAATATTTTACTTCACGATTGTATGTATGCTACTTTTCTTCTCAAGTAATTTAACATATAAAATAAGACATGGATGTTCTTTCCAAAAATATTTAGCCTTTATTCAAATTAATTCAATTCTTTCAACAAAAACAGTAAGGACTTAGTCTCACCTTTGTGTATCCCGAGTCATTGAGAAAGTTATTGACGGCCATTCTCATTGAGCGATTTGCCACAATCCTGTCAGGGGAGACATTGGTCTCCTTACAAGACGGACACTGATGATCTTCACTTTCAAGAAGTTCCTCCCGTAAACCTATCAAAAAGAAAAACAACAACATGTAACTATGGATTTCCAAAATGAAACATGTAAAATTTTAACAAAAAACAATTTTTATAATGCATGTCAATGTACATGTTTTATAAGATCCCCTCCATATCCAATACTTTCAGGCTATAAATTATAACATAACTTTGCAAATCGACAAGAATGAACACACACTTTTGTGCAAAATTTATATAGACCAATGCATGTAGGTCTTTAAATATCTTTGTTCACAGTGTGTGTGTGGGAATAAATTTTCTTACAAAGGCATGAGTTGTGAAAATCAACTTACACTCATCACAAAAGCTTGTTCCACAGCATGGGGCTATGGCAGCATCCACACACAAGTCCTCACATATATGGCACAGAAGTTCCTGAGGAATTTTCTTCTTCTCTGGCTCAGGCTGCTTTTCACCAGGTAAAAATGGAGGTTTCTCCTTCTTCACTTCTTGATATCCCATACTACAAACACAAGAGAAAAAAGTTATATATAATAAAATGTGCCAGTTTTCGAACAGTCTATCCATGAGTAAAAATCAGATAATAGAGGGCATCTTCACAACCAGACAACACTCTTTAGCCTCATTTAGTGACAATCAATTTTTTTAAGAACACTGAGCTAATATTTCAAATAATTATTATACATGAATATCTGTTAAGATTCACCTTGGGGCTAATATTACAATTTCATCAAACAATAGGAAACATTTACAAACTTGTGGAAAAGTAATCACACCATTCAGTGGAAAATGGGTTCCACCTCAAGCCATCATGGAATATAAAGCAAAAACTTTACAAGAAAATTTGCTATATTTGTAACTCACACATCAACAGTGGGGACAGCAAATTGCCCCATTGTGGTAAGCAGTGCTCCTGGGTGCAGAGGATCATCAACAATGGTGAGCATGGAGGCTGGGATACCCGTGGTGCGCTTGTATCGAGGCTCAACAACTCGATCTTCCTGTAAACAAAAACACAAGCCCTATCAATGCACCATGCAAATGCAACATCTGCTAACATATGAAAGTTGGGCTACTTGATCCATGGCTAAATAAAAAATTAGCAACAATTTTTATGGGAGTAAAGGTTAAAGATATATGAGAACTGTCAAGAAATTCAGAATTGTATATCAAGCCTATCATTGGAATTCTGCATGTTCCACAACCTCAACAATATTGCATAGACTGAGTAGAAATATGTGTTTACTGCATTGTATTTTTTTTTTTATTTTAAAAATGTATTAAACTTTCCCCCTGAAACACAAACAAACACGGTCAAAAGATTTCCATAGTCTTCTGTATAATTTGACCGCCCAGAACACACCTGGCCAGTGTTCAACCATGCCAGATACTGCCCGCATGTTCCCTTCCGCAGTGTACTATTTTGGGTTGAATTTGTCTAGATCGACTACAAACCTTAGTAATCATTCTAAATATAATTGTGTTATTCCTGACCCAGAATACCACAGGATTCCCCATTGAGGCAGCTCTTGCTAGGATAAAGATTCAGCCTTGCAACACGCCTGTTCTAGACTAAACCTGGCTTTCTTTGGGTACGAACCAAGCCTTGTTTCTTTCTATTTGTGTGATGATTGATGATATCTACATTGGTACAGAGCTGGACTATGAACTTAATATTGAAATCAGCCCTGAAAATGACTTCATTGAGATATGTACTTGATCTTATGATAATAAATTAAACCTGTAAAAGTGCTTGAACAATAAACTTGAAAACAAAGTTGTCTAGATAATACTTCATTTGTACTTACAGGTGGGACATTTGGACAGTTCCCAACAAAATGTCCTTTCTGATTGCACCTCTTGCACACATAGTGTTCATTAGGTACCCCAGGAGTTCTTCCAACAAAACTGGTAGAGGAGAGAAAGAAAAACATATCTTTAGTCTGCGAACTTAATCATGATCATGCTAAACTAAATTTTACTTAAATTAAAAAAAAAAGTGGGGGGAAGGCACATGACAACAGAACATATTTCACAGTTTTCACGTTAGTGGATACCGAGGCAATGAAACGAATTCTAATTAAAGTTTTGAATATACTGTTGCAAGTAAACTGGCCAGCATTAAACATTCAAACAAAAAAATGGCACTAATAAAAATATAGAAACAAAATTAAATAGGGAAATTAGAGAAACAAAGTTAAAAAAATAGAAATGGCATACAGTACCAAGCTTTACAAAACATTTCACTTTTCAATAACAAGAAAGTGATTACATATATACATTAAAGAAATAAAAAAAAAAAAGAGATGGAAGGAAAGTGAGCTTACTTGGAAGGTTCAAAACCCTTGGTAGACTGATCAATAACAGCTTTGATTTTGTCGATCTCTGATGCAGATGTAGCGGAAATGTCTGTCGACTAACAAAAGGAGAGAAAAAAGTAGCACAATGAATATTTTGCATTTTCTGAACAAAAATAATCAATAAAAATAAATATGAATTTGTGGAAATACTAATGGTCCTGTCAGTTAAACTGGAACTTTTTTCTAAAAGGTAAAAGTTGTTTAAGCCTTCATGTGAATCCCAAAGACAGACAGATAATTTTTTATGAGCCAAACATAAAAAATGAAAGAGAAGCAATCCTGACACAAATAATTTGTTGTTCATGAACTGAGCCAAGGGCTGCACAAATTTGTAGACAAGCTAAAACAGACTCCAAAAAGTTGTTATCCTGTACCTGTTTCATTTTCTCCAGCTGCATTTGACGCTCCTTCTCTTTCTGAAATTCAAGAAAGAAAAAAAAAACCTAATTCACAATTCATCCTTGATACAACTGGTCTTGAAGATGCCATGTCTTCACTTATAATCAAGACGTCACTACTCAATACTTTTAATATTAAAAGGTAAATAGAAACAGAAAAAAGTACAACTGACATCATACAAATAATAAAAATATGAACTGTTGGAATGCAAAGAGATAAAAATTCAAAGGAAAAAGAAAGAGAATCAAGGAAACAACTAACTGCAAGTGACATAAAAATATGTATAGAAAATGACATTAAGGATAATACTGAGGAATCCTGCGACATGGCACCATATCAAGACCAAGCTCCTCTTACCATTGCGGTGTGGGGAAGGTTTCTGAAGACCATCCTTCAGAGACACAACATGCCAGTCTTGAGCTGTCACTTGGACAGTTTCTCTTGTCCAACAAGTACCACCAAAAATAAATCTTTTCTTGTCCCCATTTAAAATCATAACTTAAGAATAGTTTGTGTTAAAATAAATTATTTGCTTTGACAACGTATACCACGAAATCTTTATTTATTAAGCCTTTCTTTTGACTTCTGTACTTTAGACATAAATCAGTTGCCAGTGTATAAGAGCCAAAGAACAACAACATTCCAGCCCTCATGTAAATACACTGTACTTGCAGTGGTCTCACAAGATATACATGATTGTATATTTTTAAGCACTGGTTGTTAATTTCTTTCATTGGGGGCATTAGAACTGCATCTTTCTTGGTCAATGGTAAAAGCGCAAAGAGAAAACTTTGTGCCCTGGATAGATAATATGCACCACAACACCATTTTAAATACTTTACACTATTTTATTCTTTCTTTCATTGTCCATTTGCTTTGATGCAATAAAAACTTTGCCCTTGAGAAATTAATATTCCTCAAGGATCCCGCACACAACACATTCATGGATTTGTTCAATTGTTTTTGATCAACTGTGAAATTGATGAATGGGTACAGCATCTTTTCTCCCACATCAAAATGCTAATTGTCTATAAAACTAAAAGCTATTGTCTATCATTGCATCAGAGTGGGTTGGAACCGTTTCTCAACCAAGAGGCATTGGGCCAGTAAATTAACTTCTTTCCGTGTAGATTTCTGGTGATGCCACTTTTTATCGCAAGGGAAGCTTTTTGAGTGCCTTTAGTATTGAAATATATGTTGATTTGAAATCAATATGAGTCTCAGCTGTACCTAAACAATTTTATTGAATTTAATTTGAGAGTCCATGTTAAGCCATCACAGGATTTGATTTAAATGACACATAGATAAGCCTGCATATTAGGACTTCTTCCTAATATCTACAGGTTTCTTTTGGAGATTAGTAATGCCATTTGGATTACATTTTTTTACTGAACTGTTACGCAAAATAAACATATCAGATACAATCACCAGACACAACCCCTTGAAATACTTTAACTGAAAATCCGTAAATTTACAGAAAAATTCGATCACTGGGTGACACCTTAAAAAAGGTTTGTAATTGCATCTTGGGACCAGCTTTGAAACATTTAAGATAAAAACTGTCAAATTACTCCATACCGTATGCAGACATTTAGAGAAAAAAATCTTGATAGCCCTCATCATTCAGAAAGCTTAAAAGATTTCTTAAAAATATCATGCATACAAGTAGCTGCACGCTCCAAGTATAGCAATAAAACTAAGAAATTATGACATTATAAAAAACGGATAGCGTTCCTTTCTTTAAATAAATGCCCAAACCACAAAAAAATTGTATTTTAAGTTGTTTAATTTTAAACATTTTACAGACACAATTAAAAAAAAAATTGCCTGCACATGGCATGAGTAGAGAAAGTTAAAATCTAACCTATCATACCCGACATATGCATTTTCTATGTACTTTTCCCCAAAAGAATAATGGGCCTAATTCTGATAGATCTGACCAATCATGGATCAATATTTATTTTCTGAGCGCTTCTTTTCAAAACAATATTGGTCCTCATTGGCGGCCCTTTTAACCAAACGCAAAGAATTCCTTGTTTAAAATTTGTGGGTAAAGTAGAGGTAAACATAAACCTTCACTTAAAAAGAAGCAAAGTAAATGGTTACGCAGGCTATAGAGACAAAGCAAACGACAAACAAAGCAAGTGAAAACTATTTTTATTCACTTTAATTTGATGAGCACCCAACAAACAAAATTTGAATGTATAAGGCACATGAGATGGAATCTGTAATGAATTTTGTTTCATGGGTTTCCTTGAAAAAATGAAACTCTCTGATTCTGGAGTGTACTGTATATGGATGGCTTGCTTGATCATATATCTTGACTTGGATCAGCTACTCTTGATCTCTGGATTCCGCATGCAGAAACCGTGACAGCAATGATGAAATTCTTTACTTGGATCCAAATTGGTATTGCACTTGAAATGAGCAAATTAACAATCTGAAGGACTATAATCCTCAACCACACAAACTTTTACCATTTACAGCAGAACAAAATAAGACCTTTAAGCACAAAATATGATTGATAACTTCATAATCAAGGTATATCCATATATCTACCTATTAGGAACATTTTTCACAAAAATGAATGTGCCTCCATTCTCACCACTATTTTTAGTCTAATATCGTGTGTAAAAACCTCTGTAATTGTAGACACTGCCGTTACAAATAATTTAGATAAGAACAGGCCTCCAAATTTCAAACTCAGTCAAAGCTTTCGTTATCAAGTTCTTCTAACCTTAAAATGGTACTTGTAAAAAATATGGTGAACTTGCAATGTTGGATGGTGCTAAAAAAAATCTGTCTTAGTCTTATTTAAAGAACAAACAAACTAACAAGAGAATTTTTTGGAGCATAGATTCAATTGAAACAAGACATGTTTCATGTTTTAAAAAAAATAATAAAAAAACCCATCTGTGTTCAACACAGAACAACTTAAAAAGCTATAGTAGTTTAACTTAAAAAATAGAAATAATAAAGACGACAATACAAAACATTGTTTTATAGATTTCAAATAAGTAGCAAAACTAAAATTGGACTATTTATCCAGGCTGGCCTAAAATTGGACTATTTATCCAGGCTGGCCTTTCATTTCTCTGTGAGATGTCCTTGCCATTACAAAAAAGATTGGTTCACTATCATTTTACATTTTGAGGCAGAGATAAAATCTATGCAAGGCAATAAGCTTCAAGGTTATGTAACAGACAACTTTATATAGAACCTTTATTCTTTTATGATGCATAGTTAATAATCATCGCCACAAAAAATAAATCAAAATTTTAACATGGTTCTATTCGGTTTTTAACTCAAAGTAGATAAGGATAACACATAAAAAATGTGCAGGTTTATGCATTGTGTCCATATACAAATCAAAATAATTGGTTGTGTTTTAAAACTTATTGCAAGCACTGTCATAATAAAGCATAACACATGAAACATGTTATATACTTTCCTCATTACACATAGGGAAAGGAGAAAAAAAAAAAAGAAATGTTAATAAAAATTATAAAACTTTATTAAAAGCACCAAGTGAAATGAGTTTTTTCAGCACCTTACTTATGTACTGAGTTGTTTAACTTTTGAGTTTACTTCCCGCAATTCATTTTCTAAATTTTGAGACACTTGCAACATAATTATTGATAATTAAAACTTTGCACAGCTTCTTCGAAGAGAGCTAGTTACTACCAAACACAAGTCAGAACATCAAGCAAGTGTCAAGTATCCTAGAACATCATAAAAGACGAAAATATTTGCTTCTTTAAAACTTATATACGAAAAAAGTCTAAAACTAATAGGTCAAGTCTATGACATTGATACATTTATATAATTAATTTTGGCAATAGTGAAAGAGAGGTGCAAGAATGTAACGCTCCCCCGCTTAAGGTGTTCATGATGGGGAAAATTCATCCAAGCCATTCTGGCGATAGATTTTTTTTTAGTATTGATGAATATCCATTTAATTTTACAAATTGATAAAATGCTAGTAGTAATAGCACTAAATTATTAGAATGGGTCAACAATTTTAACATAAATATATTCTGGAGCGATCCAACATTGATCACAGACCTCTGAACTTATTCTACAGCTGCAACCGTCTCAGCTCAATATGTTTTTCAACCACTCGTGTTCTTAATAAAAGTTTGATCTGATCTGCTTGTTTCTTTGGCAAAACCATCTGTAATATCAGAATTAAGAATTCTGTTGTGATTATATCTTTTCAACCGTCAATGACTTGCATACCTCTCATACTAAACCAAAATCTGTGTTGTTTTTGAACGATCTAAACAAGTGGATAAAAAATAATCCAGATTTTTAACTATAAATAATAATTCATAAATGTGTACCACAAATAATCTAGCAGATGGTCTCACCTAGTCAGGTTTACATTTTTCTGTGTTAGTTACATTACAATAAAACTTTTTTTAAAACTTTTGAGCGAAATGATTCCAGACATAATTCAAGGAAATTATGGTGGAAACCATCTCGTCAAAAAGACTGGGTATGAGCAACAAAAATCGTTTTCTATAAACTAGTCATTCTGACATTTCCACATCACATGATTAAAAGCCTATTTCTCATGTGCGGATTACTTTAGGGTGTTTGTGACAATTTTAGCACATCACACACAGCTTTGATAATTATTATATCAAGCCAATTAAGATCCAAGATAACTTTCTTTTGAAGTAGAGCAATATGCATTGCCAGCATTATAACACAATGAGGGTTTGATTCTACCAGAAAAGGGAGATAGGGAACCCAACAACTGTCAAATTCACAAGTCAAAAAAGAAGTGAAATAACATGCAACAAGACAAAACTTTGAAGCAAGGGGGGAGAGTAACAATAAAAAAAAGAGCTGCATTTTAAACGTTTCCAAAGATTTTTTGTACCTATCTCATTCTATAACTCACTCAGCTTTGATCCTGCTCTGCAGAAAATGCATTGAGCAACTGGCCATCTTTTAAGGATATTTGAAAAAATGTGTGAATTCCAAGCTTCCATCTATTTTTTTTTTTCATGAATTCACCAATATGTGAATTTTGAAAAAATAAAGCTGTAGTCTAGATTCAAACTGCCAAAGCTAAAGAAACACTTATTACAGTGTAGATTTAGAGCTTAGATTTACTTATTTTCTGAACCACTCAAGAGCAATTCTAAACCAAAATTAATCTCGAAATAAGATGAGTCTTCATTCATGAAAATGAGAATAAATACTGTGCTGACTTGCCACCATCTTCACCATGAAAAATAGGTAAACCTCGAAGCCATGGTTTCAGTTGAAATAAATGATACGGAAAAAGGAAGAGTAATATTAATAGAGGGGGTGATTTCCCTTGCTTTGTAACTTGGTTTCAATTACAAGTTAATAGTATAGGTTGTAATAAAGGCACTTAAAGCTGGAATAGGAAAATCTAGGTTTTTATAATTATTGGGCTGAACTAGTGTACTTGGTATTCGTGCCAAGTGAGTTAATGAAAATGATTAATTGAAATGAGCAAATTAACAATCTGAAGGACTATAATCCTCAACCACACAAACTTTTACTATTCACAGCAGAACAAAATAAGACCTTTAAGCACAAAATATGATTGAAAACTTCATAATCAAGGTATATCTATATATCTACCTATCAGGAACATTTTTTTGCAAAAATGAATGTGCCTCCATTCTCACCGCTATTTTTAGTCTAATATCGCGCATAAATTTTACTAAAACCTCTGTAAATGATATAAAATGGTATTGTAGACACTGCCATTACAAATAATTTAGATAAGAACAGGCCTCCAAATTTCAAACTCAGTCAAAGCTTTCATTATCAAGCTCTTCTAACCTTAAAATGGTACTTGTAAAAAATATGGTGAACTTGCAATGTTTGATAGCGCTAATAAAAATCTGTCTTACTTAGTCTTATATAAAGAACAAACTAACAAGATAATTTTTGGAGCATAGATTCAATTGAAACAAGACATGTTTCATGTTTAAAAAAAAAAAACAAAAAAAAAAACCCATCTGTGTTCAACACAGAGCAACTTAAAAAAGCTATAGTAGCTTAACTTTAAAAAATGGAAATAATAAAGACGACAATACAAAAAAATGTTTTATAGATTGCAAATAAGTAGAAAAACTAAAATTAAGAGTTTTGATTATTTTTCCAGGCTGGCTTTTCAATTCTCTGTGAGATGTCTTGCCATTACAAAAAAGATTGGTTCACTATCATTTTACATTTTGAGGTAGAGATAGAATGCAAGGCAATAAGCTTCAAGGTTACGTTACAGACAACTTTATATAGAACCTTTATGATGCATAGTTAACAATCATCGCCACAAAAAATAAATCAAAATATTAACATGGTTCTATCCGGTTTTGAACTCAAAGTAGATAAGGATAACACATAAAAAATGTGCAGGTTTATGCATTGTGTCAAGTGACACATTTTCTAGTTCATCAATAACACTGGTGTCCACATTCAAATCAAAATGATTGGTTGTGTTTTTAAACTTATTGCAAGCACTTTCATAATAAAGCATAACGCATAAAACATGTTATAATCCTTTCCTCATTACACATAGGGAAAGGAGAAAAAAATTTTTTTCAATACAAACTTTATTAAAAGCACCCAGTGAAATGAGTATTCTCAGCACCTTACTTATGTACTGAGTTGGTTAACTTTAGAGTTTACATCCCGTAATTCATTTTCTTAGTTTTGAGACACTTGCAACACGATAATTAAAACTTTGCACATAGCTTCTTCGAAGAGAGCTAGTTACTACCAAACACAATAAGTCAAAACGTCAAGCGTCAAATATCCTAGAACATCATAAAAGACGAAAATATTTGCTTCTTTAAAAACTTATATATGAAAAGAGTCTAAAACTAATAGGTCAAGTCAATGACATTGATAAAATGATACATTTCTATAATTAATGTTGGCAATAGTGACAGTGAGGTACTAAACGTACATGTAAAACCAATATCTGTGTTGTTTTTGAGCGATCTAAACAAGGGGATAAAAAATAATCCAGATTTTCAACTATAAATAATAATTCATAAATGTGTACCACAAATAAAAGCCGGTAGCCTCACCTATTCATAGATCTACATTTTTCTGTGTTAGTTACACTACAATAAAACTTTCTTTTAACTTTTGAGCGAAATGATTCCAGACATAATTCAAGGAAATTATGGTGGAAACCAACTTGTCAAAAAGACTGGTATGAGCAACAAAAATCGTTTTCTATAAACTGGTCATTCTGACATTTCCACATCACATGATTCAAAGCCTATTTATCAGTGCAGATTACTTTAGGGTATTTGTGACAATTTTAACAACATAAAAGTTTTGATTATCATTATATCAAGCCAACTAACATCCAAGATAACTTTCTGATAACTTAATTATAACACAATGAGGGTTTGATTCTACCAGAAAAGGGAGATAGGGAACCCAACAACTGTCAAAGTCACAAGTTAAAAAAGAAGTGAAATAACATGCAACAAGACAAAACCTTGATGCAAGGGGAGATTTTTTGTACCTATCTCATTCTATAACTCACTCACCTTTGCCTTTGATCTGCAGAAAATGCATTGAGCAACTGGCTATCTTTTTAGGATATTTGAAAAAATGTGTGAATTCCATGCTTAAGATGGTTTTTTTTGGTTGTTTTTTTCCCCATGAATTTACCAACATGTGAATTTTGAAAAAATAAAACCTTGATCTAGATTCAAACTGCCAAAGCTAAAGAAACACTTAGTACAGTGTAGATTTAGTGCTTAGATTTACTTATTTTTTGAATCACTCAAGAGCAGTTCATCACTAGGTTCTAAATGAAAATTAATCTCGAAATAGGTTTTCATTCATGAAAATGAGAACAAATACTGTGCTGACTTGCCACCATCTTCATCATGAAAAATAGGTAAGTCCCGAAGCCATGGTTTCAGTTAAATAAATGATACGGAAAAAGGAAGAGTAATATTAATGGAGGGGGTGATTTCCCTTACTTTGTAACTTGGTTTCAATTACAAGTTAGTATGGGTTGTAATAAAGGCTGGGATAGAATAGAAAAAAATCTAGGTTTTTATAAGCAACGCAATGATTGGGCTGACCCAGTATACTTGGTATTCGTGCCAAGTGGGTTAATGAAAATTATCAAACAGCATAACACAGCTACAGAACAGACATTGATAATTTAAATGTAGATTTGGGTGGTGGAAAATAAAAAGATCAGGCTAAGTGGAGTATATTTATAATTTACACATATCAGTAAAAAGCAACATTTTTTTTTAAATCGCTGCCTAAGTCCCATACACAAAAAATTTACAATATTAAAAAAGACAAACTTTTGTAAACAAACATTATCCTGGTATATTTTAAGATATCTGAAGTTCTGAAATGGTATAATAAAAAATGTACACGTCTGAAAAAAAGTACTGCAAATATAAATAATACATTTTGCTTCATTAGTATTTATATGTATATATACATAGATTTTTATTATAAATAGAATTTGTTATACCAATAAAATGAACAAAAGTTCAACAATGAATGTAAAATTTCATTGTATCACAGAAATGAATAGGTAACAAAGGTAATAATACTATTTGTAAAAAACAAAATTATTCATTTTGCCACCAGTCCAAGTGAATCTATGGAGATCAATACAGCTTTGAACACCCACTTGATTTCCATTATTACCAAGTCACACACACTGTGTCAAATCCTTTCTCATATACATTGTATAATCACATGTATAGCAGTTAAACCACATGTGCTTTTATGACTAGAAATGCATACTACATAACATCAACAATGGTAGGTTACAGTTATGAAGCTGAAATATATGGCATTTCACAAAGATGCCATTTGCAACAGATAGAGCACAATTTTTTTTTAAAAAGGCACGAAGACATATGTTTGACACATCAGGCTTGGGAAGGGCCAGTTTGAAAAAGTTTGACTCAACTGCAGAAGGCAGGAGCTTTGCTAGGGTGATGTGAGAGTTGGATATCTAGAACGACAACTTTGCTTACATATTTTATAGCGATAAGATTGTAGGTATACTGTGAATGTAAGCGAGACTTCAAGCCAGTCAATACTACATAATTCTAATGAGTCTCAAACAATTTATTTAAACTTTAAACTTACAAAGTTTATTGATTTCAGAACGAACCTTGAAATATAATGTCCATCTATTGACATTGAAAAATAAAGGAATCACAGAATTTGGTCAGTGTGTATAATGTAATATTTTAGAGTGCTAGTAACTCCCTTATGTGTCTGTGTGAAAGCATTTTGAAACTGCCAGACACAAGTTTTAAGATCTGATTAGATAGCGGTATAGAGTAGTTGCTGACTTTGGATGTTAAGAAACCAACACACCTCAATGGTCATATTATGAACTTCATGTGCTGATAAAAAAGAAACACCGGAAGCCTATCGTCGCCATTGTAGAAGAGATGCATTGGTTCAGTTTCTGGGTCCTTAGATGGCACTTGATTTAACTGTGTATCTAACACGAAATTTCTGCGACTAGCATGAATATTATTCAAACATGGCTGTCCAACGCCTGAAGCGCTCCTTCAACCATAACTACAACAACATTGCCCTTTACCCCACTCTTCTTGATCTGCTGCAGGTATATTTTTTTTTTACCTTTAGCAACATGCCACTTCCAACTTATAATCCCTGAAACATTTTATTGTGGCAGACAATTTGTATTGACATACAAAAGGCCTTTAAAAAAAACACAGCGATACAATTGTAAAATGAACACAAGCTTTGGTTGATATACATGGAAATATATCCCGCCCCAATTTCGAGCCATGTAAATCAATTCCAATGAAAAAAAAATACAAATGAGATTGCAAAAAGTCAGCATATTGCTAAACACAACTCATAAGAGGGTGAAGCTGCGTAATGTCATTGATAGCTAAATAAAAGGTTATATTGTTTTCAACAAGGATTCATTCTAGAAAAATGGAACCACTATAAAACTTGGAATACAATGGGATGAAACACATTCAAAGCATTCTGTCAGTATTATTTAAAAGGAATTTCACGAGTCAGGGGTGGACCCTAGGATTGAAAAAAATCCTACTCTTCTCCCTACTTAGAGTATCAACCAATTAAAAAAAAATTAAGGTCTTATCATACCATATAAATACCTACGGGGTGACTGATGTAAAAAACAGAAGAGCAACTGATTACTGAAATTTTCAGTATCACTCAATCATCCGCTTTGAAAAAAAAAGACAATTATTAATAGCAAATAAATAGAAAGTTTAAAAACCTTTCAGTATCAAGCTGATGAAAGAGATGATATAAAGCAGAGAAAAAATAGAGAGGGGAGAGCTGCGTAGGAGGGTGGAAGAAGATGTAGAAAATCGAATAAGAAAAAGAGTAACAACAAAAACAGAGGAGAAAAAGTAAGGGGAGGGGGAAAAGATAAAAACTAATCTACAAAACAGAGAGACAAAGGGTGTATGAGAGGAATGAGCCAAGTTCGTATTTCAATAACGGTTACTAGCCAATAACAATTTAGCGTTAACCCACGACTAGGTTATCAGGTTTCCTGGGCGTAGGTCTAGCCATATATTTTCCTAACTCATATATTTCCTTCTTTCACGTTTTAGCAGACTTTGTCCTAAGAAATTAGACCCCCCCCCCCCTTTCTTTTTTTGTGTGTGTGCAAACATTTCAAAACTTACCCCAATAAAATTCACTATTGTATAACTATAAAACACTAGATTTTATTTTTCTCTAGACTTTTGCTGCAAAGCTACGAAAGGCACGAATTTTCAGATCCTTTACAAAGCGGAACCGGTTTCACACCTGACATGTCAGCCAACTACTTTCTTGTCCTGACCTATAAAATTATTACTCCAGTCAAAATACTTCCATGACAAGTATTTCAAAACTCTTACAATGTGAGAAATTGAAATTTGTATCATGCATCATATTGCCTCTTGATATGAAAATACAGACAGATGCACCATAGAATTCAATAAAACATGGCTACCTTTCAACTAAAATATACAAAAACAAAAACAACAAAAAAAACAATGGTAAATACAAGTTAACATGACCCATATACACACAAGATATTTTTTTAAAGCTACAAACTCCTGAATACATGCATTCTTGTTAAGGGCCACCACATAAAAATACAAATCACAGGTGACGCATAAAACCAATGAATCTTCCTTACTTATTCAGCACCAATTGTCTTTTAAATGTCAAATTGATGAGTTCCAAATCTATCATATATTTTTTTAATATACGGACATCATCCAAACAACATTTTGCGGACAGATTTTGTCATCTTTAAAAAAAGAAATCTACTGTGAGGAACAAAATTTTTGCTGCTAAACATATTTTGTATTGCAAAAACTGTATACATGACACATAGATGCAACCATAATAAATATGTTAAAATTGATTTATTACACGTTACAAGGACCACAAGTTACCACAGAGACACGTACTACTTTGGCACACTCCTGCTTGAAAGCCTCCCTGGAAAAGACAAAATTAAAATTCACAATTAAAAAAAGACAATAGCAAACGCTTATAGTAATTTATAACAGCATAAGGTAAGGTTCTAAAATACTGTCATCAAAGTTAAAAATAATATATTCGAGGATTGTGTATCAAATTATTAACACTATTTCCTTCTTTCATATTTAGTAAAGATTATAACATTCACACCTCTTAAAAAATGTACAGCTAAAAAGGCTTCTTATTTTGTCATGAGAACAACAGCCTAACCGTAGACATGTTAACGGCCGATAAGTTGCTTGTGTAGTGTTACAGTTGATCAAGAGGGTTTATTTTTGGGCTGACTAAAGCTGCTGCACACCACCTAATAAATCGAAACTATTCATATATGAATAAAGAAGAGCTTCAGTTCCTTTGTTTACTCCATTTTCTCTTGAAAGTCACAATCTGTAATGACTAAGGAGCAGGCCCAGGTTCAGGAAGGAATTCACCTACTCAAGAGCAAGTTTTAGATGTCTTAGATGATGAGAGTGATGATTTTGTTATAGTTAGCGATGATAGAGGTAGTAGATCTAGATCTAGTAGTGACAGTAAAGGCAGGGAGCCAGTAGTTAGATCTAGATCTAGAATCTAGATCTAGTCCTAGATCTAACTCTAGAATCTAACACATACTTGAGGTTATCCAATATATCACAACCACAAACATGACAAAGTTAAAGAGTGTGCTTTACTCACCATGATCTCTGTGTACTGCTGGCAGTTGTTCTTGTGACCGGAACCCTGGATACTATCACTGATGTATTTTTGGCAATCAGTTCATCACCTTTTTTGTACACTGAAATAAGAAAAAAAAAAAAGTTAGAATTGTACTATCTCGTTACCTCAATTTATATTTAGAATCACTTAACCCCAAAAAAATTTAAGCAAAAATTAGTTATTGAGCCTCTCACATTTGATAATTTCAATTTGTTCAAGGTTGTGTATACCTTGATATCACCGAAAAGTTACTTTTTGCGTAAACTATTTAACATTCACACCTCTTAAAAAATGTACAGCTAAAAAGGCTACTTATTTTGTCACGAGAACAACAGCCTAACTGTAGACATGTTAACGGCCGATAAGTTGCTTGTGTAGTGTTACAGTTGATCAAGAGGGTTTATTTTTGGGCTGACTAAAGCTGCTGCACACCACCTAATAAATCGAAACTATTCATATATGAATAAAGAAGAGCTTCAGTTCCTTTGTTTACTCCATTTTCTCTTGAAAGTCACAATCTGTAATGACTAAGGAGCAGGCCCAGGTTCAGGAAGGAATTCACCTACTCAAGAGCAAGTTTTAGATGTCTTAGATGATGAGAGTGATGATTTTGTTATAGTTAGCGATGATAGAGGTAGTAGATCTAGATCTAGTAGTGACAGTAAAGGCGAGGGTCCAGTCTAGAAATCTAGACCTAGACCTTGTGAGCCAGTGCTAAGAGCAGTTGAGTTAGAAGTAGATGGAAACGGAGTTGAAGAGACCTGAATAATCAAGTCAGTCAGCCAAGTACCCAATCTAATTCTGCATGCTTTTTACACGTCATGCTATTGTGCTGGCAATGGTCAGAGAGAAAACCCAGGAACAGTCTTAAAGTTCATGTTCACTTTTTCTGTTGCATGAATCTGCTTCAGCTGGTTTATTCTTGGTGGTGAGGTATTATGACCAATACATTTTCTGAAAGCTGAACACACTGTCCACAACCTTTATTCCTATATGACATTATTTGGAGCTAAACATGTTGGTTTCAATGTTATTTGTTGACAAAGTGGATAATATTTAGAAATTATAATGTATTTAGTGCGTATAGACTCAGCCATGTGTATAATGTGATCAGCCAAGTCCTGACAATCACACTTTGCAATCCAGTCGCCATAATATAGTATTTAACTTGTGATCCATTATCTGGATAGAGCACATCAGCACACGGGTAAAATATAAATTATATATATCTAGATTAGATCTACTTTTGATCCAGAGTTCCCTCTAAAATGTGCTGGTAGTTTGGATATAGATAGTGTAGCTCCTCAAGTCAAAGACAAATCACCTTGATAGTTCCAGTTTTCTATATCCAGAATAGGATGCTAGTCAGAATTAAATATGCATTAATTGTCTTGGTTGCAAAAGTGTACTGGCCCATGTTTCGCAAAAGAATGTTAGACTGTCAGTATTAATCGCAGGGTTAAACTATTAACTAGATCTATGTTACTAGTTTATAAACGCAAATCGAGCTCATGATAACGCGAATCAGAATCATTACTTGCTTGGAAATGACTGGAATTGAAAATTGAGATGGAGAGACCAGTATGATTCGGGCAAATGAACGCAAGAGAAAACAAGTTATTAACCCAGCACTTATATGGCATGCTAAAAATCTTGTTATTCCAGTCTTCCTTTCAGATTAAAAAGGTTTTGATGTTTTAGTAATGAATAACTGCTTTGCAGAGTTTTACACTTGCTGGATCGTAAATTAACCCCCCCTCCCCCAAAAAAAAAATGAGTGAGTTGTCAGACCAATGAAATATGGTGATGTTATGCTCTTATAATTACCTAAGCTATGTCTTCCAAGTCCTGACAAACCTGCCATTGATAACCTTGACTGATGGTTTTGTACTTCATTGGCATGGGGGATATGATCAACATCTCTTGAGGTAGACTGTTTGAAGTTCAGTGACTGAGTGGCAGGGACATTGCATCCTTCACGGGGCAAATCAAACTAAAGCAAAAAACAAAACACTTTTCTAGATAATGTTTATGTTCATCCCACAATATTAGGTAAAATAGTTTTGCATTATAAAATGCCATGCTACTGAACAAATAATTGCTGATTATACTTCAGTTGCTCACCAGTACACAAAACATTGATAATTACTCCAATGTGAGACAAACAAAGAATGTAATTAGGTACTTGATGTAAGTCATTTAAATTCCTATTTGATAATATAATCGAAACCTAAAAATAAAATAATTACCCACAGAAGATCATACTCAATAACTCTTGTCTTAGTCTTTCAGAGATTGTCCCGTGTATTTACGAAAACAAAAATGTGGGGCAGGGGGATGGGGGACTCCAGGCATCTAATCTCTAATCTGAACTGTAGGAAAGGGATCACGAATGAATGTCTGCCTTTGACAAAAAGTTTTCTTCTCAGTTTTGCTACTTTCACTATATTTTCCTGACCATGTTAGATATCATATGAATAGCGTTTGAAAAGGTAAACACTGTGAGATCACTCATTCAACTTAGCTAGCCCTAGAATGGGGGTGGATAAAACGATCGTCATATCGATAATAAATCATAAAACTGGGAAAGCAGAGGAATACAAAATAAATGTAACGTTGTCGATAATTTAATGATAACTATATCGCCATTTTGGTTCTGCACGTTATTGACGGTTATCGGCAAGGCAACAGTACGGCTCAGTGTTATAGATCTACAATATATCGAGGAGCCGGACGTTCACCTAGCCAAACCGCGGGACTGTCGTCGTGGAATTATAAACTCGCACATTTCCGCGGATTACAAAAACGATGATTGTTAACTTGGGAGGAAAGGAGGAAAAATTGCAGAAAGGCGGAAAATACCGAGGAAAGGAGGAAGTTCCTCCTTTAGAACGCAAAAACGAGGATTTCCGCGGATCCGCGGAAAACCATCATCACTGAACGCAAGAGAAAACAAGTTGGGACTGATCAGTATCGACGAAGTTGTCTAACCCAATCTCAATAGCACTGTATAACAAATAAAGAAAAAAATATATACCGCCCATGATAAAATAAATAAATCTTTCATAAATTGTCTTTTGCCCACGCGCAAAGCACTGGAAACTTCATTCTCTAGTTTCGGTCGCGTGATTGAGAGGAAAATTGTAGCCCTACCACATACAGGGATCACAGCAAAAAAAAAGTTCCAACCCCTGAACTTTGCCATATAATTTGAACTGATTTACGACAGTTCATCAAATTGTCATCTCTGTAAACCTAAAGCAATGCTCTAATAAGATTGTTTTGAGCAGTAAACAGAAATAATAAAGTATGCCAAGAGACACTTATTTTATCCACATATTCATTTCAGTCATCCTGCTTGATTTCATTCCTGACTTATATAATATCAAGGTTGTTAGACATTTAGACCTGTACATGTAATTCTAGAGTTTATTGACATGTCTAATCGTTAAAATGTAGCCTTTAATTACTCCAAAGATATCAGACATTTTATTTGTGCACCCGTTTTTATTATGGCGTTATGAACGGAATCATCACCCTTCTATAAAAATGAAAATTACAATAATAAAAAGCTTAGTACTTAGTCTACAAAAGCCTAAGAGAGGTACATGTATACAGTTAAAAATGCAGAGAACTCTCAAACTTAATAATTGCTATGACAGATCTAGATTAAGTCCCAAAGTGTGGGAAGCTGGCGATGGTAATCTCGATTATAGAGTTAGATCTAGTTCGCCTACCTGTTTATTATTATAAAATCACACCTGAGCGAGTGAAAGATAACATAACTGTTGTCTTGATCACAAGCTCCTTCAAAAGCAGTACTTTATTCTAGATCTTGATCTATCCATTGTTGGAAATGACGGCAAGTCAGAAGGTATGGATAGACAGATTGCCGTGATTGGTGTTGTTTGGACGAATAAAGTCTATAACAAACCACAGTGATTCGATAGGCTATTGTGGATATTACCGATAATTAGCAAAGAAATCCGTATCAATTAATATTTAATACTAACATTAACAACCTGCACCTTTTTTTTCTTGGTTCGTTTTATTTATTTTTTAACCTTAGCCGTAAAGCGGTGCTTCAGTCTACTTTTGCGATGTAATGTCTACAGGGGCGCATCAAGAAACTCAAATAACGTTACATTGAAAAAACAAATGAAATATCCTTCGGAATGAGTAACTTGTCTTAGCGAAGTTTATCGGAATTGATATAGAAAGCAAAACGAGTTTAGTGGCACATGTACTTCTCTTGTAAGAGAAGATCGGAAATCGAAAACGCAGGATAAAAAAAACAACAAAAAAACAGTACTTCCGTTTTGAAAGTAAAAGCACAGTTGCCTTGTTTTTGCACGTTTTCGTTTTTTAATCAACGGTAGTGCTGATCGGATTTCGAAATTTTTCCGTGACAGTCCGCGGAAAACTGTGATCCCTGCACATATAAATGTACCTTTTTCGCATTGTTGGCAGAACAGTTTATCATCAACCCCCCCCCCCAAAAAAAACAACGTATGGCTGTATCTTAGTAGAAAAAGTACAAATGAGATATGTTGTAAGTGTGTGTAAACTTACCATCTCCAGTTTGAGCATTAGTTATTTCCAAATCAAACTCCCCAGGTTTCAGTCGCTTTTGGTGACTTATAGCTTTCTTCAAATCAACCAGTGACAAATGAAGGCCATCAAATGTCACAGAGTTGTAGTCCAAACTGCTCTTGAACTTGTAATGGATGCAGGACATCTTGGATCAAGACAACAAACTGGGGAGTAATTAAACAGTACTAATTACACTTTGGAACAGGTAAAACATTTAAAATTCATCTAATCACTGTAAGTCAAAAGGTGCAAAATGACAATGAGTGCAGAAAAATACCAAACTTGTGCCAGACCGTTCCCTTATGTTCTATAGTC
>RQTK01000258.1:0-19422 GCA_003991915.1 Elysia chlorotica
TTTTTATTATAAACAGAACTCTTCTACGTACTGGGAAGGAAACTCAGAAGCTGAGAGTTTACAGAGAATATATGGAATTTCATTTCCGGATCCAAAGCAACTGAAAGAGTGGAAGCATTTCCAGGAAGAGGCTGCCAAGCGAGATCACCGCAAAATTGGAAGGGTATGTCACCTGCACTGTTTTCTGGGCCTCATATCAATTACTTTTTTTCCTTTTTATTTCATTGATTTGAGACATTTGTGAGTTAATTACAACTCAGTGGCATCTTGAATAATGTTCCTATTGAAATATTCACAATCCAACAACTGCAACAGAGACCATTCTAAATATATTTTTTATTTATACTAGTATTCCTTTTTGACTTATTGACAGCACAAAACAGCTTTTAATATGTTTATTATTTTTAGTAATGGTTCATACTTACACATACATTTACTTTTCTCCTGCTTCAAATAACATTGTCGATCACCCAGAATTAAAAAAAAAACAAAAAACTGACGATGTATGCATTACTGCTCCACCTTGTTTGAGACCATAAATAACATGAGAAGTATCACTGAATTTATTCTGTTAATTCTGTAATTTTTCTTTTCACTAATTGTAGGAACAAGAACTGTTTTTCTTCCATGAGCTTAGTCCAGGTAGCTGCTTTTTCTTACCGAAAGGTGCCCACATCTACAACACGCTGGTGGAGTATATCAAGGTGAGCGATTAAGATCTCATGAGACGTTTATAAAACAGGAGAAAGGTGTTGATTTTGAACGATCTGGCTGAAGGGATGCATAAATGCCAATAGAATTTATGACATTTATTTTCAGTCTTACATACCTTTAGAAACTTCAAATGATTGAAAAGTTGTTCAAATGTGCAATGTTGTATGTAGATCAACCCTGTAAAATGTATACATGTAGCTGTAGCTTCCTTGCAGATTTATCATGAAATTTAGGCTGTGTATCTCTTAAACATTCAAGTTGTCAAACCTGAAATCCTGAAAAAAAGGAAAGGAAAAATTGTTTCTTCAGTATTTGAGATATCTAAAAGAAAAAGATATGTAACATTATTTCTTATTGGTTGTGAAGTAGTAAAACACGTAGAATTATTATATTCTGTAAAAGGTATTAACTACCTTAGTTGCTGCACATTGCTTACGAAATAGTTAACTTTGATCTTCAGGAAAAAGGGGATAATGCAAAATTGACATGGCTTGATTAAGATCAATTTTGTTTTCCACTTTCATCATTGTTTTGCAACTTTTCAAATTTTCAGAGCGAATACTGGAAGAGAGGTTTTTCAGAAGTTGTCTCCCCCAACATATACAATAGCAAACTCTGGGAAATTTCTGGCCATTGGCAACATTATTCTGTAAGTAAGAAAAAATAACTGTTGGGAATTTACTTATAAAATTGACTCATAATTATATTTTTTATCTTGAGGACAATAACATGATTGTGGTGATTGTTCTTGAAACCATGATTTTATGATAGCTTTTAATTTCATGTTCAGGGAGTTTTTTTTTACTGTTGGTATTATATAATTTCATTTGCCAAAAGAAGAAAAAACGTCAAGAGGAAGGTTAATCTTCAAATTTATTTAATTGAATGATTATTTGTAAAAAGACATGAATGTTTGTTGTTTTCTAGTTCCATCGCAATATATAAGTAAAAATGTATTAAAAGGGTGGTTGTGTCATTAAAGTCAAGTAAGAAATTTAAATATTTTATGTTTTACATCTATTCCGTTTTAATCCAGGAAAATATGTTCAGTTTTGACTGTGAGAAAGAGAAATATGCTTTGAAACCCATGAACTGCCCTGGACACTGGTGAGTGGGGTGTTGATTTTATGGATGTCATAAGGAATAGATTACTGTAGGCCAAGTAATGAGGGAGCACAATATTTCTAAGTTAGAACTCAAGTCAAAATCATTTCGACCTCAAAGGACTTGCCTTTGCATTTTCTTCCTTATTCTTAAAAACAGAATTGCAAAGTATCATTAAAAAAAGAAAAATCTGTGCATAGTGCATTTGTCCAGAATTTAAGGGTGATATTAGTCAAGAAAACATGGCATTTGATTTGTATTTACTTTTAGGAAAAAAAAAAATTAAAGTTTTTACGTTGGACATAATACTGCTCAGAATATTCTTTGAACTTTGGTTTTGAATTTAACTTATATCATAGAACAAGGTATGGTCTTGAAAAATAATGTGTAAATCATTGTCACAGAAAGGTTTGTCAAAAGTCTGTCTCTTGGTTATGATTGAACCAAAATAAATATAAAGGAAGAGAGGGGTTCTAGAGTTAAGATCCTACAGTTAAGGTCAAGAAAGATGATGAAATTTCAGAAGAATAAAATAAATTTGGTACTCTACATGATCAAGTAATAATAAGATTGTAGAACACATAATTGGGATGTTATGGAAAGAGGGGGTGAGGGAAGAGGAAAGAGCACCTGTTACTCAGCATCAAAGTAAATCAGCTGTCTGTTATTTTATGTTTTGTGATTGATTCAAGTGAATGTTATTTTATGTTTTGTTATTGGTTAAGAAGACAATTTTCTTGTGGAGGAAAAGAAGGCTCCAAAACAGGGATTATGTTAAATACGAATCTCTAAAAACGCTGACTAATCATCTTTTTGCTCCTTAACTTTGATTCATCAAACCATTAGACCTTCATGTAAGCAGATGTACTTGAAAGGCTAAATAAATTTAATTAACCCAAGATAGAACTTTTTTTGTCCCAACTCGCATTTGTTTCTAGGTCAAGACCCCAATGGGCCGTCGTGCCCTGCGACTAGAAGTAGGCCTATGTTAATTAGATCTACGTTGCCTTTATAAATTATTCTCTAGAAAAGATAAACAGCCATTGGATAAATCGGCATAGATTAATTACCATTCTATGCAGTGCATATTTTCTCTGAGTATAAGGAAAAACCATATGGAAAGAAAGAGGGGACGGGAGCTGATGCAAGAGGATAATGTACAGAGTAGCTAACTTCCAGTTTTCTCGGAATTGTCCATTTCCCCGAAACTGAAAGTGAAAGTGGTCGCTCGTCTCTCTCTCTCTCTCTCTCTCTCTCTCTCTCTCTCTCTCTCTCTCTCTCTCTCTCTCACACACACACACACACAAAGATGTAGTCAGCACATTGATTTTAGTGGTTTGTTAAAACAGACACTAGATCAGAACAAAAAGCGAACTTGTTTGGGACATAGAATTTACACTGCAGCATTAGATCTAGACCTTAACATCTAAACCTAGAATGTAGATTGAGTACGAAAAACAAACAAAATCAAATAGATCTATATACATAATTGATTAATAGATTGTATATATATCTACTTTTTAAGATCTGAATAACTAGGCATTGAATTCTGTCATAGTCATCTGGGACTAAGTTACCTCAGATCCCACTTTCTCAGTAGCCTACAAAAATATAGAATCAATTAACTATCAGACCGTTTAGATCTACAGATTACATTTAGATGGCACTTGGCACAATTTTGGTCTCCTTTTACAGGCTATAAAATAATCTACCACTCAAGTCTTGAGCACCCTACTCCAGTAATCTGTCTTTGTTGCTGTAGGTGTGATCTGTAGACCATATTTTAAAACAACTAATCCAGATGGATGGTTTTCATTTATGGATTCCATTTATGGATTCCATTCCAGACGATTATAATAATTTAATATGTATTTATCTGGTGTTTAAATAACATGGTCTTATGGGGGATAAAATCTAATATTAGGTTTAGTCAATGCTGGTAATATCATCTCAAATGTCTATAGAAAGAAAATGAATACCAATAGGAGTTAGTTTCTCAGCAGGGCAACTAGTCAGTTTCACAAACTTGGAAATGTGATCATGGGTGTAAAACTTAATTTGGTGAGTGATCGAGAATTTTCAGGCTTTTCTGTATTTCATTGGTGGCATCCCTGTTATTTGTAAAAGTCCTTTTGCCAATCTAAATGTAATGCCTGCAGCCTCATGAGTGAGAATTAGATTCACCTTTATATATTTTGTCTGCATATATGTAGAATATCTCCAGGTTATTGTAAACAATATTATTACATTGGTCTCCGTTGAAGAACTCTCCGCTTACAAACCCACGCCGTCTTCAAACCCGCCCTACCTAAGAAACACAATTCTTTCTCTGTAATTAACATTCTACAGACCCGCTTTCAGCCTCTTGTAAAGTCGAAGAACCCATTCAAGAGTGCCGGATATAATAAAAAAAAAGAAATGGTCAAAACACAATATTTTACCCTAAACAGCGTGGTGATTATTTCTATCGTACATGTATAGTGATTTAAGACTGATAGGAGCGTTGCGCATATCTCGATACATGTGATCAGATGGGCAATAGGAGTTTGGTGTGAACACAAACGATTCTGTGAATCTTTACCCCAGGCTAAAGCCACACACGATCAGAGAAATCTTCCTTCCGCCATTCTTAGTCATGCTGATCGCTAGGACCTGTGGTTCTACAGTCAGGAAACTCAGAGTTTTACATTGAGATGTTAACAGACAGACCTGTAAATAGCCCTAGAATAAAAATCAAAGATGGACAGCAGTTGTTTCATTACGCAAGGGTGGGTAGGTGTAAACGTTTCGACCATTCAATAAGCACCTCAATTTTTAAAATCTCGTTTTTCAGAAGTTGTCTCCCCTAACATATACAACAGCAAACTCTGGGAAATATCTGGTCATTGGCGAAATGAAGGCCCACAGTTAGCATCTAAACAACTCAGGAAACCGTTGAACGCAAAATTAAACCAGATTACTATTTTTTTTAGAACTGATCACATGGATCATTTTCTTCTCCTCCTGTCAGAACCTGCACCCTCTAAAAACATGCTTTTCTTGTATCCCGAGGGTTGGGTTCTTAGGCGGAGACCACTGTACTAGGAGTTCATTTATTGGTTGATCCTTTTTATCTTCGTATCGGAAAATAAATCAAGTTCTCCACGTTTTTTTGGCGCATAGTATTATTTTGGAATTTGATCTGTGAACTGATGTCTGCATTTTTTTTCTTCTGTGGAGAGTTTGTAGGTGTTTTGTCAGACAGTCGATTTTCAAGTTTCACACTTATTTATAGCTGAAAAATGAACACCAAGACATTCAAAACTCTATAGAGCCCACATTGATTGTATTGAAATAAAACTCAAATACTTGCGTTATCATATAAGTATGATGACCTGTCAGCTCCATGCACAAAAGATATTTTTTGGCTTGCAATATACCCTTTTTTTTGTATTTTACTGCCATTAACAAAGCGATTAGTAAAATCATTAGAATGCGATTGTTTTATTTCTTTCTTTGTTGGCAGCTAGTATGTAATAGGGCTGAGCATAACGATTCTTAAGTGAATTTGGAGAATATTAATGTTGTTTCAGCTTCAAAATGACGTTTCTGAAATTTGACCACAATTGCCCTGTATTTTCATGAGAATTGAAACTTCAAGAACCAACATTATATTATTTATTCAATTTCCCTCAAAATCTGATCCCCTTATATTTTTATAGAGCAGACACAGGCGGCTTTGATGATGTTTCGAGGTGGTGTCGTGGTGGTGGTGGTGTTTTTGGTTGTGTTGAAGATGGAGAGAGCTGCATGGATGGTGGTGCCAAAGTTGAGCTACTTTTAAATTTCAGCTATGAAAAGGTCTATTGAATCTCACTCCTCTATCCGTCTTGAACCATGAGCTAACTTATCAAGGCTAGATATAAGAATAGAGGCATCAAGATGTAGTAAAACTAAAATAAAAGGGAGAATGGAGTATTCCCTTGTTCCAAAAAGAAGTAGGGACTAGTTAGTGTATCCTAATGTTTACGTCGTATCTCCCACTCTCAAATAAAAAACAACTTTATTTTGTTTATATGTTACAAAACTGGAGCTCCAAGCAAGATAATGTTTATAAATTAAAGGAGGTTGCTAATAAAATAAGTTTTATTTTCTCAGTCATTGTAAATAGAATTTTTTTTCTCCTTCAAATTTGATGCTTTTTTATGCTGAATACTCTGATCATAAGAAAATGAAATGTTGACACCAAAATCAGATAATTATGCTAGTATTATATTAAGTTTTGTGTTTTCTTTGCAGCCTGATGTTTGACCACAGAGTGAGATCCTGGCGTGAACTGCCCCTCCGCCTCGCTGACTTTGGTGTCCTGCATCGGAATGAAGTTTCCGGTGCCCTGTCCGGCCTGACCAGAGTGAGGCGGTTCCAACAAGATGATGCCCATATCTTCTGCAGAAAAGACCAGGTGAAATTGATTTGACAAAAAAAATTAGTTAGGTTTCTATATAGTTTGCGTTAATGGGATTGAGAAGTTAATTAGCATTTTATGTTGTCAAATCTACGAGCTATTTAAGTTGATATATGTGCAATACTGTAGCATCTTAATAAGAGTTTTGTCTGTTTTTGACTTGGTAACAAATTTTTTGTTTTGAGAATCGCAAAATATTGAAAAAGACGAAAAAGTAAAAAAAGGGGTGCAAAATAAAAACATGAAAATGTTTGGGCTTCTAAATAATTATGGTACATTGTATCAGCATTAATAGAAACATAAAATAATTGCAGATTCAAAGTATACAATTTAAGAACATTAAAACAATTTTTTCCCTTCCAGCAGCCAGTTTTATTTGCCTCGTTGCATTTTGCAAGCTTTACAATCTACCTACCTCTCAGCTAGTATTTTATTTTTTAATGCTGAGGGTACAGGATATATAAATCATAAAGAAAATAAATAATCGTTCCATTTCTAAAGAACTAAAACTTTGATATGCCATTTTTCCACTAGAAATATTTTTCTTTTTAAGGTAAATAGAGCACCATAGCAATTGTCAATAATAACCCAGCTATAATTTTATTTTACAAATGCAAACTCCTATTTCAAACAGATTGAAGATGAAATCAAGGCCTGTTTGGATTTCATGCAAACCGTCTATGGTACATTCGGGTTTACCTTCACTTCCCGAATGTACCATAGACGGTTTGCATGAAATCCAAACAGGCCTTGATTTCATCTTCAATCTGTTTGAAATAGGAGTTTGCATTTGTAAAATAAAATTATAGCTGGGTTATTATTGACAATTGCTATGGTGCTCTATTTACCTTAAAAAGAAAAATATTTCTAGTGGAAAAATGGCATATCAAAGTTTTAGTTCTTTAGAAATGGAACGATTATTTATTTTCTTTATGGTGGGACGAAGCAGAAAAGGTGACTTTTCAGCAAGAGTAATCATTTTTGTTTTCAATCTCATATAATACATTTAATTCAAGAATTTTGACGATTACATTTTGTGTCATTCCTTAAAATATTGCCTTCTTTAGAAATTTAGACAAACTCTTACTCAACTGCATCTCATTTTTTTGTCAGTCTATGATTGGGAACTATTTTGGAGAAATTTTCATAGGAGAGGAGCTCTTTCTATATACATCTAAAAATGGAAGTCACTTAACTTTGCATCTTATTCATGAAATGAAACTTCCTTTCAGCAACTTGCATCCAGTTTGAATGCCTCTGGCCTCAAGTGGGAGCTCAACCCTGGTGATGGTGCCTTCTATGGACCTAAAGTAATTTGAATTTTTTTTTGTACATTATATCTAACGCAGAAGCTTCTAATTATGTTTGACAAGATGTTTGCCAGAATTGTAAATCTCATTTCACTGATAAGATTCTTGTTTTTAATTTTTTTTTTTTTCGCGCTGTTTAAATAAATAAACAGAATACTTATTGAAATTATTTGAAAAATACACACACACACACTCACACAAAATATAAAATTATGAAAAGTGAAGGATTTTTATACATTTTTTTTTATCTGAATAGAGCCTAATTCAATGTTGGGTTGTATGAACCTCTATTTAAGCTGGATGCAGCTTATAGCTCAACAAAAATGCCATTTACTCAATAACAACCAGGCTCTGCCATAAAATTTATATTTTACTCTTGATTTTTTCTCAAGCCTTGAACCTGTTTTATCGATCCATTACCTAAGTTTTTATTACCGTGAGAAAAGTCTTGAATGAAAATATTGACTGTTTAGTCAAGTTAGTAAAGACAAAAGCATTGTAGCAAATGTTGGACAAATTTATGATTTAATTGATAATTTTCAATTTTTTCATATACTTTTTGTCATCTATGTTCTTATTTTTGTATCTTTCCTGTTCTTTGCTAGATTGACATTACCATCAATGATGCACTTAGAAGGAGTCACCAATGTGCCACCATTCAGCTTGATTTCCAGTTACCTCAAAGGTTTAACCTTGCTTACATGAAGTAAGTTATGCAGTATTAATACTTATATTTATCACGCCTAAGCAATAATCTTTTTAATTTTTTTTAAAGAAAAACTCAACCTATAGTCATTTTGTCTATTGGAGTTTGTCTTGACATTCCATTAAAAAAAAAAAAAAGTAAAATTGGTCCCATTCTTGATAGAGCGTTGGGTTCACCAAGATTAGGATCACGGTTTTACTATAGAAACAGAATTTTTTGGATATGTTGACATTACTTCCCTTGCTGCACTTCTACTTTGACTGTGACTAAAGAGACTCATTTTGTTCTGGGTGATGTGTCCATGGTGGCGAATGTACCCAGGACCTTCAAAAAGAAGACGCAATACCTTAACTGTTGCGTTAACCCTATTTACTCTGAAATCCGAAAAGCAGGGATATAAATCTAATTTTTTATGGTTTTTACATACACACACAAACTTTAAAAATTCATACAAAATCAACCACAAATATGAAAGTAATAAAAAATAACTTTTAAAAAAGAAAAGAAAAGCTAAAATTTACTTTCCAATTATTATGTGTATTTATATTTCTCTTGCTATTCATTTACAAAAATTTTAAATGGTAAAGTGTTGTTTTTTCTCTGACTTTAGATATACGCTATCAGTGCTTTTAGTGCCTCGTATGAGCTTGTCTCAATTTTGGTTTAAAGGTTGACAGTTTAAATCTATATCACTGTCGTCATAATTGTCATCGGCAATGAAAATTGAAAGCCATCTTGACTGATTGTTACTTGGTTTAAAGGTTCAAAGTCTAAATCTATGTCACTGTCGTCATAATTGTCATCAGCAGTGTCTAGATTAGGGTTATCAATCAATGATTGTATGAAGTTGAAAGCCATCTTGACTGATTGTTGATGTCAATCAAAGTGAAACTTTAAAAAATCACTGGAGACAAAGTTTCAGTCCCATCTTTTTACTTTCTGTTTTGTTTTGAAGCTCTTCTGCTTCAGAAAGGTGTAACAATCATCTAACCACAGTCCTAGCAGTATAAAACTCACTACACTGTCTAAAATGAGGTTGCGTCTATTCCTTATCTTAGTAGTATCCGGTCGTACCAGCGTTTTTAATGGGTTTTTTTTCCAGTTGCAACCAGTTGCATTATAGTAAATAGGGTTAAGAGCACTCCCTTGTGTTCCATGCAAAGTATTACAACTATTAATTTAAATGTAGAACTACTCATCACTGATAATTAGGCCTTATACTAGACTAACTGGGATTAAAATGTTTTGTTGTTGTTGTCTTTTTCTCTTTCCAGTGAGAAGCAAGAGCAAGAGAGACCAGTGATTGTTCATCGGGCTATCTTGGGATCTGTAGAGAGGATGATGGCCATTCTTTGTGAGAACTTTGGAGGAAAATGGTGAGAATTACTTTTTGTTTTTACATCTTGTCAGATGGTGCTTTCTTCCCCTGCATTTTAAAGATTATTATTGATATTTTGCATTGCATCACATTTGACATACTGAGACATGGTTAAAATAATTACTCCAAAAACATACTTGAAAAACAAAACAAAAAACTACAAATAAAAATTTCAAATATCAAGTAATTTTTTCACACATTTGACACAAATATGCTGCTTATCCCATGAAATGGCTTGAACTGCATGTAGGATATATATTCTTTTTTAGTCAGTTAAATATCACAATTTCCTAATTTTTCATCATTGAAACCTACCAGTTTTTTTTTCTTCCAGGCTGTGCTAAAAAATGAAAAAAGAATTATGTTAAATGAATTCAACAATGATCTTTAAAAAACAACAGTTAAATCATCAAGAGAAGAAATTTATTGTCTACATTTTGCAAGAAGCTAAATTAAATTCCATTCATTTTTTGTTTACTTCTGATGCAACAGCTAATTAGAAAAGGTCGTTTTTTATTTGTTGTTATGTTCAGAAATAAACATTAACAAGTTCAACGAATACCCTCTCGTCCAATGCCTGCTACAAATCTTTTTCATTTTTTTCCAAGGCCATTCTGGTTATCTCCTCGTCAGTCTATTGTCATCACTGTGGCTCCAGCATTTGACTCTTATGCTCACGAGGTAAAAAAAAAACCAACCCATACAACTGAAAATAATTGCTTTTTTTAAGATGATAACTTAATAAAGTGATAAAATGTGAGCTTTGAATTTTTTTATTTTTTTTTAATTATTTATTAGCAGCCCATTGCAAAACAGTTGAATAAATATTGGTTTTGTTATGATTTAGGTAAAATGATTTCTTAACAAAACAAAATCAACAGAAAGCTGTCTGTGATCAAAGAACTTTAGTTTCCAACATATTTTGAGTCCTGATAGTCTCATAGAAATAATGTATTGGCACTTTAGAAAAAATACAAACAAAATTCAAGCTTTAGGAAAGGCTATCTTTTGGTGAGAATATAGGTTTTGTTAATTTATTAAGACATGTGTTCTCTTTGTCTGCAGGTGATGCAGAAGATCCGAGCAGCAGGTTTCCTGTGTGAGCATGACATGGACCAGGGTTCCACTATGAACAAAAAGATTCGTAATGCACAGCTCGCCCAATACAATTTCATCTTCGGTTAGTATCGGACCTTTTTTGAAGTAGCTCAACATAGCACGAAATTTACCGAGACTTGATAATAAGTTGAGATATTTATATGGAGATAACCTCTTAATATAAACCTCTTGCAAACAGCCTAAATTTTTATTTTAAATTTATATTAGGCACACTTAGAAATAGTTAAAATAAAGCCTTAATTTATCTAAAACTGGTTTTTTTAAGTAGATTCCACGGTATATGTAGAAAGTTACCAAATTCTTTTTGGGGTAGGGTGGGGTGTATGTATGTATAAGGGTTTGCTGTACAAAGTGCAACTAAGATTTTTTTTTTTTATGTTGACAAAGAAGATAAAAACTCATTATTTAAATCTTGAAAGTATGGAATGTCACTATTTGAAAAAACAAGTCACAACAAACCAACATTGCTTGAATGCTAAATTCCTCTTTCATACTTAATTTATCAAAAAGAGTAATTCATTACAAGAATTCAGTTTGCCAAATAGGCTTTTTTTTTGTTTCCTGTCATGGTTTAAATTTTGTAAAGAAATGATTTTTTGTATTTTGTATTGCAGTTGTGGGTGAAAATGAAGTGAAGAATCAAACTGCGAATGTGCGCACACGTGACAACAAGATCCACGGAGAGCACAGCATTGACCACATCATTGAGCGCTTCCAGGATCTGAGAAAGACCAAGGTCCTCGACGCTGAAGACGCGTTTGGTCCAGCAGCAAGCCCATCATCATAAACTTACTCTGTTTTCTTTGCCCTATGGGATAAATTATTTAAAGCCATCATGCACAAATAATGTTTTTCATTGTGATCTTTTGTTTGATTGTTTTTTTTCCTTTGAATTTTCCTGTGAATAGCCTAGCCTAGTGCTGTGGAATTATCGAAGAGAAAATATAGTAACATATTTTTTCAAAAACAAAATCAACTTTTATTATCACAGCCTTTGTTTCGTTGAAATACACTCACACAATTTATCCTGTTACAAATTTCTTTGCTGTACTATCGAGCCACAAGTCAAACGAGACCAGTGAAGCATTTTTAAATGCCAAGACACTTATTATGATATTAAAAGATGATTTTATGCAACCACAAAGTGTCCACTGCACAGCAACGAGAAATGTTATATAGAAAAGTATTTTTCTTCAATATATGTGTAATCTAATTTAGTTCTTGTGTTTATGTTCAATCTAAAGATGACCTTTTATACGAGGGGTACTATGTATAGCGTTGCGGTAGATTACAACGCTTCGTAACAATGTGAAACTGAGAAGGCTTTCGCTGAGATGTAAGCTACAGCAATGTTGTACTATTGGCCCAAGATGTTCAAAAACTTTTCTTTGTAGAATTTAGAGGGTGTCTTTTTTTCTAGTTTCAATTCTAATGATGTGAAAAGTAGTATTGTGTTTCTCATTGTTTCATTTGTGACGTGTAATACATTTTTCCCCAAACAGAATCAGGTCATCATAAACATTGTTCATATTTTATGGTTTCATTTGGGATATTGCCATTTCCTGGGTAGTTTGTAGAACTTTGAGTTTGTAAATACTTATAATGTAACCGGGTACCGTTATCTTTGGGTATGAAAACCTCTTAGACAATCTTAAGGTTATAAAAACTCCTGTATATTTATTATTTGTTTAATGTTGTTTTCCAAGCGGCACACAACTTCATTCACCCCGTAAAAGATATTTCAATTGGTTATTTTTAAACAAATAAGTGGCTCAAATCCATTGATACAAAATTTTTGTGGTAAACTTCATAGATGTGCTAAGTTCCTTAGAGTTAGCACCGATATGATAAGTCATCTCCCTAATATTTTTTTCTTACCCTTTGCCCTCTTGTCCTTTTAATAAGCTTCTATTTGAATCAACTGTCCAGAAGTGAAGTAGTGGAATGGTTCAAGATTCTTACTAAGGTCATTTTTAATGTTTGCAAAACTGAAATACAACAAAAAGGAAAAATGAGGTAAAGTAAACGAAATTGCTCTTACTTGCATATTAGAAAAGAAAGAAATCTGAGGTTTCTTACTCTATTTTAACACATATTCAAATCATAATGAAACAGCAATGTCAGTTTCACTCTATCAAAGCAATTTTTAGAGTAATGCATGGATGCAGGGTTTTTATACCAACTTAGCATTAAAAAAAGATATCACCTGCTTTGCTATGTGTCGTGTCTTTGAATATCCACTTATTTTTCCTGCTTTGTAATGTGCATTTAAAAGCGACAGGATTTACTGTGCTCAGAAAGGATATCAAAGTAAAGTTTAAAATAGTACAGACTGTCACATTTCTTAAGATTTTGATTAAATGTAGCATGCTATTTTAAAGTTATATATTGTTTTAAATGGTTAGAACATTTAATCGGATGATCGCAATATGTGAGAAATTGTATACTATGCTGCTCTTGTGATCTGATATTAAGTGTTGCTCTAACCACAGTTGCTTTGGCATGTTATTCAATAAAGGTGAATCTTTCTTCTTTGTTTCAGATCTTGTGATGTGTTCTTTATGAATTTCAAATCATTATATCAGTGGTGGATCGTTATGAATGTAGAAGAAAATGTGCCCATTTTTTCATTCTATTGTAGTGGTAGGCTGTGGGCTCAATAGTTGAAGGGTTGGGCCACCTGTGTGGTTTGGATTTGATCTCCAGCATCAATTTTTTTATGGGCCTAGCACGGGATGGTTAGGCGAGGCCCTTGAGTCAGGAAAGTAATGGTAACTTACATCAACATACATCTACTACAAACAGGACCTTAACTGTTCCCTGATGCATGCAGTAGCCTTGGGGTAGAACATTGGCTTCTGATGCAGGATATCCAAAGTGCGAGCGCTGGCGATTTCGCCCCCTGCTGAATAGATCGATGTCATTTCAATGTGACCAGCTCAGACAGTAGTCATGGTATCCCCGCCCTGTCTTGTGTATGGCAGCACATAAAATTGTCAGACGTCAGTCTTGGGGCTCGTTCACAATATAGCCTATAGTGCTGATGTTGGACATGAAACCAACTCATACACTTTGTCAAAGAGCATGGGCAAACTGCCTTAAACGCTCTCAAAATTTCGCTCATCATATGGAAACTAAAAGTTTTGATCAATTGTGTAGCATTTAAAAAAACAAAAAAAAATCGCTTTGGTGCCAATTTTTGTCACAGCCTGATACTTTCAGAACAAAAACCTGACTCGCAGCAAGCAAACAATGATTTCATGTTTTTATTTTACAGTTCATCTGCAAGTTTGTAAGAGATCTAAATAGCATCCACAAGTTTTACTTACATTTTCTAAGTATCCACTGGAATAAGAATATTTATACTGTACTATTATAGGCTAAGTGAAAATTTTACAATTGTCCCTGCCAGTATAGATTCAAAACACATGTACTGTTATCAGCAACGATTTGTTCATTCAATCATGATACAGCAAATAACAAAGTAGCATAATTCTAAATGTGCAGACACCTCCTAATGCTTTTTTAACCAAGAAAAAAGTAACCACTTTATCAGAATTTGAATTAGTGATACAGAGGTTTTACAGAAAAAAATTTGCGTCTGTGGGTAAAAAGATAATTAAGGTCATTGCTTGCAATTGCATCATTAAACATAAGTTAAAACATTATTCATCCACCTCAATTTCAATAAAGAAATAGAGAGCATGGGCCACCTAGCTCTCTGTATGAAAAGCACTACGGTCTCTTTTGGTAGTATGAAAACCTATATGTGCAAAGCCACCAACAAGGATGGTTGCAATTTGATTCTAACTAGTTTTTCAAGCAAATTTGACGTGAAAAACAACTATTCACACAAATCTTAAGTGGTATTGATATATTATATGTGCATGCATTTCCTTTGACAGAGCGTTGGACCCAATTTCAAGGTCCCTATTATATCATGAAATAAATTAAATAGAAATATTCAGTTAGAACAGGCTAAAGAAGAATAATTATCTTTTTTTTTTATTATTTAAATGTATAATCGTTAATGTAAGAAGTTAATTTTTGTGTAAAATGCCTCATTCCGAGGTGTCCCAAACAGTCTTGCAACAAGACGGTGGCATTTGATCACATTTTGAATCTTGACCTCCTGCTCGGGAGGGGGGGGGTCCAGGGATAGAACATCGGCTTCTGACGCAAAAGGTCCCGAGTTCGAATCCTGGCTGTTGCGTTCCCTACTGGTTGGGTCGGTGTCAGTATAATGTGACCAGCTGAGACAGGAGTCATGGTATCCCCGCCCTGTGTCGTGTGTGGCAGCACATAAAAATTGTCAGACGTCCGTCTTGGGGACCGTCCACAATATAGCCTATATAGTGCTGCTGTTGGACGTTAAACCAACCCAACTCGTTGGTTCAGAGCACGGGTTTGGTCTGGTATCGTGACATAGAGATATGTGAGATAGCGATAGTTGCTTCCCTTTGATTACTGTTCGGTAACATGTGAACATCTGAGACATGAGTCATGGTATTGCCGCCCTGTCTGTATGGCAGCACGTTGAATTAACCGAGGGCAGTCATAGGTAGTCAATTATGTAGCCTATACGTGTATAGTGTTGACGTTGGATGCTAAGCAACAAACTAAAAAATCCTGTGATCGCTGTAGTGAAAACCAAACCGTAGCGCGAGTGTCCATTCCTTGTGTGACACGTTTTAAAATTTCAGAGTACTGAAGCCCAGCTTGTATTTTCATGCTAAGAAAAGTGCAGTGAGCAATCCAACTTCCTGGGTTATGACATGCTGTAAAGGCAAGTTCAAAAAGTATATTTTAGAGCCCGTTCGAAAAATAATTAATGAAATACATGGTAATTTGAGACTGATGCAGTGATGACGGTCCCATTGATATTGGACAGTATAGCTACATCAAACTTATCTGTTTTTCGATTGTTGGAAAAGAGTGAGTTTGTTTTTACGTCACGTCAGCACAGTTGTGCACATGATGTCCTAAGACAGTTAACTTAACACATTATACTAGTAGCAACGGTGACTCCTCTATCTCTCTGAGTGATAAAAGCATAACAATGGTGCATAAAAAGATTGGTTAAAAGTAAAGGGTTTATAATTAAAGCAGTTTAAAAGATCCATGTGTAGGATTATCACAGTTAAATACACCAATGTCCGTCAGATACACCAGAAGGCGCTGAGGACTAACATGAGCTCTCGGATGGTTTTGAAGCCATGTGCAGATTTCCTTCCCGTTAAAAAAGCGAACAGTCAAAGCAGCCAAACAGCATTCCCTTGATTACAAACTATATTTTATTACAACATTCTACAGTTACTATGCCTGAGAACTGATGTAGGCTTTTGTATTACAAGCTTTCCGTCCCACACGACGAAAACGGAAGATTTAATCACTTAGGCAGTGGATTTTTTTTATAATAGTTCTTTGGCTCTGTAAGACAAACATAGAGTTATGATTGGATGCGAATGCAGTCTCTTATTTACCCTCTTTGTTTTGGGCCCCGTTATCACAAGGCCTTTCGAAGCAGAGAAGAGTCTTTGAGTTTCATAGGTAGAATAAAATAGTTAAAATATGTATAGGCCAAGGTCCTAAGAACTGATGCATGCTTTTACACTAGCAAAGGTGAGTAAAAGTCTTAGCGTTACATTGGTCGAAAAAAAAATAATCGTAAAAGTTGGTAAGAGCCGCGCTGCTCGATGGCAAGATGGGGATAGCTGATAAAGTGTTGTTGCTTAGCGCCCAACGTCAATACTATAATTATAGGCTAGCTTGTGAACGGGATCCAAATCTAACGTCTGACAAGTTTACGTGCTGCCACACAGAGACACTGTGGGGATACCATGACTTTGTCTCAGCCGGTCACATTAAACTAAAAAGATGGCAGATGATATCCCAACTCTCATAGGAAAATGTTTCTTTTTCTTTGTGGTGTTAATTGCTTTTGTAATCCTTATAAAACTTAAAATATATCGTCTACTCGAATATATTATTATACACGTAGTGTAGTTTTGAACATTCATAACTTTTTGCATATCGCACATTTAATAATTTATTCTAATGATATGTGGCAAAAGATCGTTAGCATAAATGGTGTCTATTTGGTTATAAATTAAATCACATTGCGCCTTATCCAACTGCTGTTGAGCACGGGAATAGTGCTACTCTGTGACCCACACTGTGCTTAGTCCAAACCATATTTAGCCACTGCAGGTATATTAATACATGGGTCTTACTGTGTAACACTAACCTCTGAATCGCATTTTTTCCAATAATATACCTTTTCTTCAATTCAAAAACATAGGCCGTGCCTGTAACAGTATACGTATGTAAATGACTTTGCGCCATTTTTATCAACGTGTTTGCTGTAATTTTGCATTTTAGTCGCAACATGTGAGCTGCAGAGTTGAAAACCAAGAAAAATGCAGAGCACACCTTGCTTCTCTCTGACATCATAAGTATACTGGTGTCGAAATATTACAATATTTTACACTAATATTGTAACAGACAAAAGTTGATAAAATTCATGAACCCATCCTCCCCGTGCATGGACTGCAGTCTGCAGTAATGTTTGAATGAATTAGCATCAGCTTGAGATGTGTCGGCTTTAAATTAAACACCATGGGTGAAATGCACAAGCAAAGACATAGCTTACGTAACAATATAAGAATAAGAAGTCTTACGACGAGACGTTAGCTACATGTTTGTGCATTCTACCCTTGGTTGCTTAGTTAGATTTTGGCCACCTATCACCCAGCGAATCTTATTCACATATCGCAAAGGGCGATTCGAATAGAAGGAATTCCGCCCGATATCATCAAATGCCTCAATGAAGGATGAATAAGGGGACTTAATGCGCTCACAACGCTCATCTGGCTTAGCTGTCTGTGATAATATTATTAGGCACATTGGTGCTCTAAACCTACCCAATCACTTTCCCCCAGCCTCCATACCAATGTGGACTGATCATTATGCTGCACAGGGAGACAAATCTTATCAGAGGAGAATACCTTTGTCGCTAGTAAATTAAGAAGCTCGTCCGTGAGATTTGGTGTAAAACGAACAGGCTTACGTTTTTAGCACATTCAGGCTGTTTGTTATAAAATACAATTTATTTTCGTATCCAAACCATCAATTTTCGTCCACTCATATGCAAATGCGGAAGTTTTTGCGCATAATAATTATATTAGTCACTGTTCCACATGGTCACTCAACACTTACAGTGTTTTCTTTTCTTCTCTTTATCTTTTTACTTTTACACAATGCTTGTTTTTGGGTTAAATTCCATTAAAATGTGTACCTTCATTGCAGCTCAAGTAAAATTAATGACATGACATCTGATATTCCTCTAAAGGTTTTATCGTGCTGTAGTGAATGTAGACCGGGATCCATCCGTGCTTGTTGAAACTATGGATACCTACCCAAACCATTAAAACGTTTTTAATTAATAATGCCGACATTCAGTGTAACAGGTGTGATGCGCTGGGCAGACAGCAGAAAAACAATATTCATGAGTCTAGTGAGGTGAGCCCTCGACAGTTCAACATATCACTCACCAAAGTAGAGAATGCGAGTGTGAAACTTTATCCTTGTTAAAAGCTTATCTATATGCGTCATGTGATTCCATTTTAAGAGTTTCCCTTGAAACTAGATAGCTTGTTAATTTACTTGAGGTAGGAAAAATTTGATTGAGTCATTGGATTTGCCGGTATAACCCTTTCCCTTTTTTGTCCCATTCTGAAGTTGTCAACTGTGTGTATCGATGTGCAAACGTAATTATTTAGTGTTCAAAACTTACTAGACTATTATGGTTAACCATGAGTCACTACCTATAAAGGATAAGGAATATTAATGTATAGATTTATTATTGATATTAGTACACTCTGGGCTTTACTGTGAATAACATTATCGTAATTTATTGCTTTAATTCCTGCAATGCAAGTAAAGGCAAAAAAAAAAAAAAAAGAAAAAGAAAAGGATTATTCATTTCAGCTAAGCACATCATGTATCAAAAGAACAGATTCACGTTTACGCAAGAAAAAAAAATCAAAGGTTGGTTTCATAACAGTTACTTCCCTTAAATGGCTGGGCTGATGCATTTTTTAACCTATCAGTTCATGCGCAATTCCAACCTGTTACAGGAGGCTTGCTAGTTCAATCAACTTAGTTTATTATCAGCATCCTCACTTGAAAACTACATACCGGTATATTGAATGTCATAATTGAATTCACAGAAACTCGATATCTCGGTAAATGATACCTTTACTTCACATAAGCATATTTTTATTTCATCGTGTTATTTTAGCGCTGTCCTTTTAAGTGGTCTATATCGATGATGAAATCATTATTTTATAAAACTGCGATGTCTCTCAAACGACGGACTGAGTACCACTCTACCCTCCTCTCTGTTCTAATGGGACAGCGCCTCATCAGATGTGATTCTCAATATGAATTCTTGTTTATTTCGCAGCTCGAACGCTCTCATTTACTTAGTATAAAGGCGAGAACGATTAGGTTACTGTCTGCTTAATGTGGTGGGACTGGCGACAGGCGATTTGATATGGTCAGAAAGGTTGCCAAGTAATTCAGAGAGATAGATAGATAGATAGAGAGAGATAGGTAGATAGATAGATAGATAGATAGATAGATA
>RQTK01000258.1:19623-33318 GCA_003991915.1 Elysia chlorotica
TCTCTCCCTTTCTCTCTCTCTCTCTCTCTCTCTCTCTCTCTCTCTCTCTCTCTGGACAAACTATAGAAATATGAACAGCTCTCACAATTTGAAATTGAATTTTATTAACGTTTGAATTTTGAAGAAAACATCAAAACAGTTCAAAACTACAATAAAAACACACAAAAAACAACAACATAAAGTTTTAGTAAATAAGCATCATCATAATAACAGCACCTTGTCAATCCTTGATGTATCATTGCTGAAGACATGGTCTCTTTTTATTAGGCATACAATTGAAATGCATGTACACAGTCATCTTTAAATAAAACTGTTGTACACAATCACTCTTTATTATACGAGTAATAATAAAATTCAAAACAAAAGAAACATAAATGGAGATTGAACAGGATGCAACTGATTCGTCCTTAACAAACGTACAAGCGTGTTAAATCGTCGTTTGGTATAGCCTGTCCACATTAAAGTGGCTTTCTAAAAAAATTAAGCTTCGCACAGGTGTGGTCTATTGATAAATTGATTACTATTTACAAGCTCAATCAATAATCAGCAGTTTCTTCATGAAGTTGAAGAAGATGAATACAGCTACACGGCAAGGCACGAATCTTCCTTAAATATTATTTAAATGTTTTAAAAATAGAACAAATTAAGTAAAAACATATTTGTTTCAAAACACGCAAAATTACAATTAGACAAAGTCTCTGACAGGAGGAAGATTTGAGGTGTACTGATCTACACAGAATTTGATAAACCAATAAATCCCCATATATATATATTTAGAGACCGTTGCTTGAAGAGGAGGCGTACATGGTGCAGTCATTGGTATACCTTTGTCCTGATATATTGAAGTATACGAGTTTATCGATTGTGTCTTAACCCTTTTCTATTCTGCTGTCTTATCCCCCCCCCCTTTTTTCCCTCAATACACTATTATTGATAAGTGTTAGGTAAACCATCATCTATGACCACTTTCAGTATTATTATTTTTCCAAGGCACAAAAAACAGTATAGTAAGAGCATTTTGATTGATAGACTAACGACAACAAACGCGCACCTCACAGATCAATCAATAATGTGTATATGAGTGAATTATGTTTTACGAGAAAGACACGTGAAAACCTCTCTTTTTCATATACATACCATAACGTTCTTGACAATGATTTTAACTTACTTTTACGAGTGCTTTTATGAAAAAAAGGTAAGTCTTATACGGGAGAAGGAAACGTGAAAAAAAACTTCTTATTCATTTTCTTTACCATTATTTTAAAAAACAGATCTCCCATTTGCTTTATATAACTTATCTAGACAATTACTTCAATGAAATAGATACTACAACATCCAGAATAGTATGGTTTTATCTATAATTAATATCAAGGACAAATTACTGATTAAAGACCACAATAAGCACGAACATGTTTATTTTGGAAAATATTTGACAAGTAAACCTTGTTTTTAAACCGATAAATATTATTGTTAATGATGATGATAATGAAAATACATCATTAAATGAATGTAGCTAATAATAATAATAATAATAATAATAATAATAATAATAATAATAATAATAATAATAATAATATTCATTTTCTTTACATAATAATAATAATAAAAATAAGAAGAAGAAGAAGAAGAAGAAGAAGAAAAATAGCAGCAGCAGCGGTAGTAGTAGAAGTAGTAGTAGTAGTAGTAGTAGTAGTAGTAGTAGTAGTAGTAGTAGTAGTAGTAGTAGTAGTAGTAGTAGTAGTAGTAGTAGTAGTAGTAGTAGTAGTAGTAGTAGTAGTAGTAGTAGTAGTAGTAGTAGTAGTAGTGGTAGTAGTAGTAGTAGTAATATAATATCATTATAATCGATAAAATGTAAATGTCGCAGTAGAACATGTTAAACAATAAAATATGCAAGAAGTCACGCACACAAAAAAAAAAAGAAAAAACAAACAAACAAACAAACAAAAAGTTCAGCTCTAAGAATTAAAAACTATACAAAACACGTAAGCTTTCAGCCTTGAGCCTTCATCAGACACAAAAACTATTAAAGTGGAAATAAAGGAGAAAAAAGATGAAAGAACGTATATGTACACACTAAGTTTTTTACATAGTAGTTGTAGCAGTAGTAGCATGAGTAATGGCTGCAACATGAGCATTTAACAGTAGTGGCACAGTGTATGAGCACTTACATCTAATAGTTAACACTTTAGTTAGCATCTTAATGAAGTTCAAAAAATGAGAATAAGTTTCATTACAGTTTGGCACCGACTCGCAGATGCACGTTACCAAAAAAGGTAAAAAATTCTTAAGAAATAAAAATTATTATTACTTTTATCATATTTATACTAAAACTGTACTTACCAAGTTGAAAAAAAAAAGAAATCCCCACGTCCGACAAAATACACGTATTATTAATATTATCAATTAAAATATTTTGACAGTAGAAATTCATTTAATTTTGGTTGTTTTCAGGATCACTTATCATGTTAATGCTTCGAAAGAAAAAAATTGTTTTTCCTTGTTTTTGTTTTCTGCACGTAGTGGTAGGCTAGTGATGCATGGTTTGCAGCGCTGATCCGCCCTATGTTAAGCACCAGAACCGCTGGAGTTCAATACCATCCCGCGGCACCAGTACTTAGAAACGGACTGGAATATTTTGTCTTCTCATCACATGCATCAGCCATCCCAGCAATGAACACAAGTGCTTGTGTTTCAACAGGTAACAGTAGTTAGTGTGGTATTGATAAAGAGGGCTGATAGTGATGGTGATGCTATGGATAGAGGGTCATGATAATGATGATAAAACGAATGGCGATAGTGATGAGGAGAATGAGGATGTTGCTACTGTTTCTAATGATGTTGATGATGACGATGATGATAATGCTGGTAATAGTAATTATTTTGACGATGATGGTGATGATGAAATTAATTATTGTGATGATAATGACGATGTTGAGGGTGATGATGAGGATGCTGGTGATGTTGATGCCGATGCTGATTATGACGACGACGATGATGATGGTGATGATAATGATGATGATGATGATGATGATGATGATGATGATGATGATGATGATGATGATGATGATGATGATGATGATGATGATGATGATGATGATGATGATGATGATGATGATGATGATGATGATTATGATGATCATGATGAGGATAATAATGATTGTGATGAGGATGTAAAACAATTCGACAATGAAATAACGTAACGTACTCCCCACCTCTGGACATGTCAAACTTGTGAAAAAACAGCAGAAAAACATACCAGATGCGTTAAAAAGAGACAGACATGATTTCAGGGTAGATACATTGCCTCATGAACATTGCACACGGGACTTTGAAATGGTCTCCACGCTACGTCATTAGCGACAACCACACAAACGTTTTATCAAAACTGTTTGGAGGAGACAATGTTCAGTCATATATCAAACGACTCTTTTTTACACTGAACAACATTGAAGTCGTAAGAAAAATTGTCAATGAATGAAATGAATTCCGGACCAAAAACATACCAATTTATGAGGAGTTGCTTGGAAAGAGCCAACATTGAAGAAGAAAACTTCATAAAAGAACCTAAGCCACTATATCACTCACAGGAAAGTGGAAAAAAGTTTAGTTACTCCATCAAAGCTCGCACCCCCCCCCCCCCCCGCCAAGCTAAAGAAAAACAGCGCCGTCTGTCTACAAACTCTGTACTAGTCCAACATGCTTCCACCAGCTCCTTACTATACTTCTTGTGAGTGGATGCATAACGTTTGACAGTTGCGGCTTGATACATGTTACATAAACATCTTATGTTATATTATCTTTTCCCTTTGGAGTATCAATTAACTTGCCAGAGGTATCTACACGAAATATCAGATTAAAGATTTAAGAGAAAGCAGTTGTCCTTGACGACACAATATACACATCAATGACTTGTGTGAAAACTGAATTCTCGATACCAAAGTATACACACAAACTGGACATATAAAAACTGTAAACCTCAATGTATCACCAAAAGAAAATTAATGTTACTATTACATTCATTTAACACAAAGCGCACATTAAAATAGTAGTCTACTCCAACTCTTACCCAAATACGAAGACTTCCAAGTGAACTAACTCGAGTGTGGAAAGCGAGGAGCGAATGAGAGCGATGAAAATGTTCGAGCACGGTGGACACGGTGGAGCACTGAGGCTGGACGTGAGTAGGTTGCTGTACCACGTTATCATTGATCCCCAGGACAGCTACTAAGCTCATAAGCTCTACCCATCTATACAATAAGCTGGGGAGAATTAACTCCAACCCTTCACGATATTGATAAAAAGTGACTCACAATGGGTTGGTCTAGAGAAAACCAATACAGCCCTGCTGGTCTAGATATGTTCATACACGAAATAGGTTATAAAGCCCACAGGCCGTCGACATTGGGAAAAAAATCAATATGTAAGACAGGGGCAATGTTAGGCTTATGAACCGTTGCATTCAACGTCTCTTTCGAGTTAAGCTGTGTAAAATCATGCCTTTAACCTTTAAGATGAACAACACATGACATCGCATGCACGACTTTAAGATTACACCTCCCCACCCTCTTTAAAACCTATGAAGTAAAAATGAAAAAAAAAACTGTTTAAAAAAAATCGAAAGGTTCTATTTGCAAACTATGATTTTTAAAACGTATCAGTTTGAAACAAATAATAAAACGGAGAGGGGGGAGAAAGCAGTTCATGCAGGGTAAGGATGTAGCATGAACAAACTCAGCACGTTAGGAAATCATAAAGGATGAACTCAATCCAAGGCCCCACTGAAAACCGACAAACAGACACAAAATAGGATGATTGGATGCTCTATGAAAGCCATGGATGAGAAATAATAAAAACAAAAAAGGCAAATAAAACTAGTGAAGCAGCAGCAGCATCAGCAACAGCAGCAGCAACAGCAATGTCCCCAAGCCAGGCGGGATGAGGAGAGGCGCGCAGGCTGCCCGCGGACCGAAGCGAGGAGAGCCCGCGACTGTAAGCACCGGAGCGCAGGTACAAGCCAGACAGCGTTACCTGCGGCACCACTACTTATGGCCGGGGGTCAAAACATGGGCGGGGGCGGACAGTCTCTCAGGGGCGTGGCCAATCCAGGCTTAGGTAGTTACAGGTGTGTCACTTTCTATGTTGGCTTAAACAATTATTGTTCTAATTGGAAGATTGGGTTTCAAATTTACAAAACACACTGTGTCTGATTGAGGCTATTGATATCTTATAAATTGTATGTGAACCACTCTGGAAGACGCAATAATTCAAAAACTTTCTTAGTTATCTCGCATATAAGAGGCCCATAGATTTCTAATAACTGTGCATGTACTAAATACATTTATTTTACTTTTTTTTCTTTCTCCTTTTCAAAAGTTGACCCATTCTAAAAGCTAACACCCTTTTCAAAATTCGTTACTAGCACCACATTAATGTAAAATAAAAGTAGACAATAACAAAAAGCTTTCATTACGTTAGCGGGTTGCCCTCATTTCCAGGAGCCCCATATAGCAGCCCAAATAAAGTCTAGGTTATAGGGCTACTTGCCTGGTGGTGAACCTGGATGCTTCACAGGATCTGGGGAAAAAAGGAACTGATAAATAACAAGCATTTCATATTACACGACGGAATGGATTCATGTGTTGAGAAATAAGCCAATATCTCTAGTTAGCCCTTCTCTGGTTATTCATATAGCCTATACAGTGCCGATGTTTGACGTTAAACCAACTCAACTCAGCTCTCTGATAACAACGGGGCTTGTTTAACCAAAAAAAAAACCCCCCAAAAAAACACACACACTATGTACAATCATTTAACAAACGACAAATAAGTATACATAGACAAAAGCCACAACACAAGTAAACAAAGCGAATTCAAACAACACAAAGCGATTTAATTATTATAAAGAAAGTATTATTGTATGTTATTGAATCAGTTATGCCACTAATTAAATGTGCTTTTAAAATATAGGAGTGTCATCACTTTTCTCTTCTATTAAATTTTCGTCTTTTTTCATAGTTAAAGTTGGCAGTTTCACAACGATCCAGCACATGTATATTTCATGTAAAAAAAGCGTCTAAATTAATCAATATTGGTAAAAGAATCAACCGTATAGTCTGAATAAATACTTATTATCAAAACAGCACGATGGCTACTAGCATCCACCACCCAATGCAGCTAGACATGCCTTTCATGCAAAACCTTACACAATAATGATACATAACATTGTTGCGGAGAAACAAGCAGATGTTAATATGACCTCATTTAAACAATCCTGCCTCTATATGTAATGTGTAGGGCAATGAGTGTGTGAGGAACGTAGCAAATTATCTGTCCTCTGTGGCCCTAGCATGCCTCGCTGGCTTCATCAGTTAAGCTCACCAGCAGCTGTTACCTGCCCTTGTCAAGCCCAGCTGAGGTAGGATAGATGGAGGCCAAGCCGCAGTCTTTTCTACACGATTGCACAGGATCAGAGAGCAAGAGGCATATAGGGGAGGAATAAAAGGGGAGGTCATATAGAAATAAAGTGGGGGGATGCTTAAGTTAGATCATAGTCATAGATGTGGTATGAATAGTTAAGGGTAGATTTAACACACTGAGGCAGAGGACAAGGGAGAAGCAATTGGTAGGCGAGTTATCACAGCGGACAATCACCACGTTTTCCATCTCTTGGTATTCTAGTGTTTTTGTGAATTTCAATAAATGCCCCCATTAAATTAAAACTCAAATAAAACGGACAAATGCATCACAATCAAATTTTGAAATGGCAACATTGCCTGATCGTTTCACACGAATCGCAAGTGAACTACTGTTATTTCAAAACGTGCAGGTTTTGCATGCAATTTTCGGAAACGACTTCGACACAATTTAAAATGGTGATTATTAGAAAGTTAACTAACACGGGGAAACAAAAATAAACTTTGAATACCAGCATACAAGATAAATTAGTGAGATAAGTATGAACAAAAACAAAAAAAAACAAACAACAAAAAACAAACCAAAAAAGAACAAAAAACAACTAAGGGCAGAATGCTCACAAAGGGAGTTAAGGGTAAGGAATGGCGGGGGGAACATTCGGTTTGGGGTGCAGGGGGAGAGAACCGCTGCAACAACAATGTCACGCCTGCATACCTGACACGACCCGGCTGGTTCAACCGTTACTGAGACAAGGCACGCGCCGGACAAAATGGCGGCCACCACACACCACGTGACTAGACCGGTGACACCACGCCTTGTGGGTGAGAAGTACCCGCATTATGACGTGAGTGCTCGAATGGCACGCTTAGATCTTTAGAAAGAGGGGGGGGGCGTGATGGGGACTTGTGAGATAGACTGTTATTTATCTTTGAAAGCGAATGATTGGACAATATTTAAATTGGGGAATACAACGAGGGGAGGCGGTAAAAGGCACAATTTATTACAACCAGCATAAGGCCGACACTCGGCATTATTGCTTGGGCTGTAGATGTCATTCTCAATGACACTTTATTGAAAAGGCTTTTACAACAGTTACTGTAGAAGCAGTTTGATTAAAAATGCATCTTTTTTAATAGGAAACGGAACGGACCTCTTAGATAATATATTGGGGAGTGTGTTGATAAAAATGTAAATATTGAGACAGAAAATATGCCTTCTAGAGTAAAAGACTGTTGGTAGAGATAGTGGAAGAAATCAAAACAAATATAGAAAGAATTCAATTGAAATTGATTCATATAGCGAGAAAGAGGTATTTATACAAATAATTATTGTAAGGAGGTAGATCAGACGGATATATATATAGAGAGAGAGTGAGAGAGTGGAATATATCTTGTATACATTAGAAAACTATGGAGAGAGAAACACAAAGAGAAAGAGAGACAGACAATAGGACGGGCAATATGAGATTTCAATAGAAAATGTGACCTGTTCATACAGAGAGATCCCACCCGGCTAAGATAAACTATTGATATAAAGTAGTCGGTACTAAAACAAAGGGCACCAGGTCCATATTGATTGGCCTGGAGATGGGATAGGCTATACAAGGTGTAGAGTCTAGTCTAGTTAAGGCTAGAAGTGGGGGGAAGAGTGTGGTGTTAATGTGCGCATTGTGTGGGTCCTCTGTGTGTGGAAACAGCTGGCGTCTCTTTAAAAAGCTCATGAAACAAAAGCTTCGGTCGGCAGAGCAGGCACAAAGTTATCATACTCATTTGCCTCTGCAGCAGCTTACCAATACATCATTCCTCTCTCTCTCTCTCTCTCTCTCTCTCTCTCTCTCTCTCTCTCTCTCTCTCTCTCTCTCTGTTTCTGTCTTTACCCCCCAACCACGCACACACAATTCTTTATATGCAGAATTTCCCTCTTGTTATTACAAGAGTTGTATTCTAGGTGGGGATCCAATACTTTAGCTTAGTATTGTTTCTGATTAATTTCACAAGCCTTCAATAAAAACAACAGACCCGGTTTTAAACACTAAAGCATTGACATAGAATAAATTGTTATTTATCGATGGTACTGCGAATATGATTTTTCTCTTTTTTCTGTTTGAGTGCATTGCGTTTTAGACCGATTGAATACCTTGATAGTGATATTAACTTCGCTCATGATACACTTTTGAATGTGCTAGATGGTAGACCTATCTGTACTATAACTTTTATGGATAGTATGCATCGGCAAATTTCATGTTAATTTATACAGTTGAAAAAACTTGGGAACGATCCAATGTATGCTGGTACTTAAGCTTAGATGCTAATCAGGGCATGACGCAAAAAGGATGGGTGAAATGGAAAAAACAATACCAAAAACACGCGGCTTCTAAAAGTGTAAAAATAAATTTAATACTTAGCAATAGTTTAATAGTAGCAGCGGCAGCAACAGCAGCAGTAGTAGTCGTAGTAGTAGTAGTAGTAGTAGTAGTAGTAGTAGTAGTAGTAGTAGTAGTAGTAGTAGTAGTAGTAGTAGTAGTAGTAGTAGTAGTAGTAGTAGTAGTAGTAGTAGTAGTAGTAGTAGTAGTAGTAGTAGTAATAGTAGTAGTAGTTGTAGTTGTAGTAGTAGTAGGGGTAAAAGCAGCACTAACAATAATGATATAAGTACAGGCAGCAATAGCAACTGTAGACATACTCACTCGAGAATAAATTCAGATCAAGCCAAATTTCTCGGGGCAGTTAAGTCCCAACAAGCTCATGCTGATGTGATCTGGGCAGGCATCCACCACTGCCCTCCGTAGTTGCCGGCGCCGCTGATTCGGTGTGTCTAACCACTGGTCCCGGGACAGGTGCCTCTTATGTGTCCCCGTCAAGCCGTGCCTGGGCTGATGTCGCGCTCGGACAACCTGCGGACACAGCGGGTGGACAGGGGTGGACACGAGTCATGAGATGGAGGAGGCGTTCCTCCCAGGGTCCACTACTAGGTGACGCAGGATGCTAATTATCAGAGGCCAGAGCCCCAGTCTCCACTAATGGTACGACATGCATGGGGAACCGCTGGATCGGCGATCACACGCAGGCGTTCAAAGCCAATCAGACGAGGCTGAACTAAATGGGCAATAGGGACAGCTAAGGTGTGATCAAGGAGGGCTTGCTGGAGGGGAGAGAGCGACACCAGAATAATGTGTGTTGAAACCCCGCCCAACGGCCCTACTCCTACTCGCACTTCTCGGGACAGACAAGATGTATTATCGAAACAGGACGCCATAAAATGGTCAGCCGTCGATCCAACTCATTATTGGCGAGTTAATCGCAGAAGACGTCCATCCTTCGTATCTGGCAATGGGATTATGCCAGCCGGGGGTCTGTTTCTAGATTCATGGCAGCATCATTCTTTTTGTGTCGTGACAGAAGTGAATGTCAGATGGGATAAGGTGCGCTGGGAAGGGCTACAATTTACCCTCAATGGGTTTACCATAAACTAAAATATTGACCTTTTTCAATCTACCAAAATGAAATTGCTTTCAGTTACGATAGCTTGTATTTTACACGTATTGTTTTGATATTACATGGAAATCAAATACGCGCATTTATTGAAAAACAAAATTTAAACAGAACTTAAAATATGGTTTAAAATAATACTTCGATTGATATAAGAACCATAGGGAAGCAAATGAATATGTAATTTCTTACTTAACTGAAACCAGCCAACGAAAGATTAAAAAGTATTCCTCTCCCCCGACTACTTTTCAAAGTCAAGCAGTGCGGAAAAATTAAAAGCGTATTATAGGACCTATAATTATATCATGATGACGATGTGACAAAATAAAACGTGTCTATGTTTTATTTTCTCTTACAGTTTGTCCTGTTTCTATCACATACCCAACCCCTTTTCACCCACCCTTTCCCCTCGCCCAACCCTGACGCGCCTTCTATACTCACTTGCCTTGTGTCCTCGAACTAAAATGCACGCGCCTCGGTTTTTATTAGGAAGCACCTTCCTTCCTCTGCTTTCCCTGTCTTTGTCTGTCTTTTTATGTTCTCCATATTGCCCCTTCCCTCCCGCCCTTTTTGTTATCCGCATAAAAACCTCTTTGGAATTATTATTTTATTCGCCTGTTTGCCCGACTCCTTTCTTTCTGTCTGTGATTCTCCCTATCCCTCCTCGCCACTCTTTCTGTTTCTTTTACTCAGATAAAATCGATCAACACCAAGCCAAGGCAATCGTTTTCGCTGTCCTACCTACCACGACATGTTTGCTCTGTTCGCTTAAACAAAGTTTTAGTTCTTTTTTCTCTTTTAAAACTCCCCCGCTTTGCACAATTTGCAAATGTCATTCAAACGCCGGAAAAAAAGCAGTAGCCATAGGGTAATGATAGGAACCCCCCACAAGAAAAAAAACCCCAAAACAAACTAAAAACCACCTAGTTCCGTCCCAACAGCCCACACCCCTCCCCTGGCATTAAATTAATTACTTTCATTTATAATCATTCGAATATTGTATTGCCTAAGCGCATCTTACACCCATTTTGCTATGAGTAGGTTCAGGAAGACTTGGGGAAGGAAAACAATTTACGAACTATTACTCAACACAACTCTCCTGTCTCTTCTCCACAAAGCTATTTTTTTAAACAAGCGTGCCTTTCCCCGTCATGTTTTCCACCTGATCGCCCCTGTTTGAGGCCCCCACCACTGCCTACCCTCCCCAGCCTGCCCCTCCACCCGACATTGTTCGGCGATGGAGCCGAGACACCGACCTGGCGAACGTGTGCCGGCAGCTGTTACACGGCCTATTTAATGACGGAAACCTCCAAGTTACCCTGCTCTTCCAAAACTTAGGGAACAAAGAGTAAACGAATAACGATAAACCTTTGAATAATCTCCACCCGCACCAAACTTTACCCCAAAGCTATTATTACATTATTTTATTTCTCCTGCATTCTCGCTTGATCTCCAAAGCTCTTAGAATCTAGGTATACCCCTTGGCATGAATTGAACTTGAAAAGGCAAGCCCACACTTTATTACAATCTCGGAGCTCCTCCGCATTACGGGATGGGTGATAACTCTGATTCAGACAGTTACTACAAATCAACCCCCACCTCCCCCGCTAAGCTTTTATATTTGTAAATGAGATTTGGGAAGAATAACCTACTGCTGCGGGAACCACTGTTTTACATATATATATATATAAACTTGGGTTGGATTTGCATAAATCCTCTAAGTCATTCGACTAAATTATATCTAATAGTTATACCCAATAGAATAGTAATAACATTAATATCAAATAAGAACATTACCAGTAAAAAAAGCATACACCAGTAGCAGTAAAAAAGCATTATAGGGTAGCTTAGTAGTTTTAGTGGGTTTCACTTTTTGAGTCATTAACTCTGCAGAAATCCACGGTAAGGCAATCGAAATAAATAATCCTTATAGTGACCCAAAAAGAGACTTTTAATAGACGATTTTATCCTATTAATTTTTTTTTACAGAATAATGTATTTCAAGTCCTCAACACCCCAAAGCACAAATTAATAGTTTTAGACCACCCCGTTCACGTGGCTATCATAATTAATAGGTCGGTTCTTTTTTCTTCTTCTTTGTAATGACTGATCCAATTTTCAAACAGAAAATGTACAGAAAAGGCACAACCTACCTACAGTTCATGCTACAAATATGAACACAGGAAAGAATGAAAGACTTACCTGTATTGAAAGATGAAGCATATGACCCGGAAGTCCTTGACGTTCCCCTCGTCACCCCGCCATGTTGGCTCAGCATCCAGGACCGACTTGTGATCAGCGAACCGTGTCGCTTGGAGCCTGCTTCCTCTCACTGGCCACTTAGATTTACAAATCAGATAATTACACCTGGATGGACCACGCCCCTAGATATAAGCCTGGCACAAGATCACCCTCAGGTGTTATATTTCCAGCTGCCTAAGAAACGCCAGGGACGAAAAAGTCCAACCGACAGTTACATCAAATACCCTAAAAGGGTGAAAGCAATGACTCCATAAATTCATCAAAATAACTTGTTCTAAATTTATAAACGATGGCTGTACGAAATTAAATTGTAAAATTCACAGGATAGACCTTGAATATCGAAATAATGATCGTTGCAATTTTTGTTTGAAAAGGCAGCAATCTGAACCAAACAGTTTGCTATATCTATCAGGCATTAAATAATTTCTCCCTTCTAAAACTTAAAACCGGAACGGTATTCTACAAAATAACTCCTAGAATCTCAACTGGACTGCTTATGGCCTTGTTCTAAGCACGCATGTCCTGTGCGCTCACCCAGCTTCAGACTCGAATGTTGTCCTCAGGCCGAGACACGTGCATTTATATTGGGCAGGACCTGGGGCCGGCGCCGCCATCTGTGACACGGGCCTGCATATTGATGATAGGAGCGAGTCGCTGTTTCCACCTCTGGCTCTAATAGCCTGAAAGGCGATCTGGCCGCGCTGTTGGTTAAACATTCGCGTGCGCTCGGCTTGCTCAATTGGCGCTGCTCACAGATTGCCCGCTTATTAGATTGAAGTTTATGCGGTCGCTCATCTTTCCCCCCTCTCCCCTGTCCATACGCTTACCAATTCTCCGTTCATGTAGCATGTATCATCTTTATTCCATCGCAGGTATCACGACTACCTCTTGTGTAACACCATCACACGCTTCTGTAACTTTTGCTGGTAAATTGGACACATTAAAGTTTACAGTCCGTTGTCTCTGTCGCGGAGGTGGAGGTTAGTGCTGTTACGCCATCCAGTGCTGATTGTATTATCGCGGCATTGTAATCGTTAAAAGAGCATTGTCGAGTTTAGATCGCAATGCCCATTATAACGGTCACAAAGACGAAATAACGACATTCGATACTTCAATGAGGAAGGCCTGGCCATGCAAGAGGATATGTTTATTGGACATGACAAATCCAAACAGAAATCCCCGCTAGCTGCTCTGTGATGGCACTTACTTAACAATACCGCATTAGAACCCAAAGCGTGCTATAATCCGATAGTAGATTATCATAGATGTACAAAAGGAAACCTATATCCTCTCCACATGCAGATTTCATAAAAAGGGATACATTTAAAATGGGCTGGACACATGTTGTAATAGTAATGAATGCAAATGTATACACTTAAATGTATCCTCTAGAATTCTTTTTACGTTTTGAAAAATACCAAGCTCAGTGGTCAATGAGAAATGAAATAACGTTGGACATCCTGTAACCTCTATCCCCACAAAAAGACCTCCACGCCTCCCAAAAAACCATCATGAGAATACACACGACTACGCA
>RQTK01000258.1:33338-53293 GCA_003991915.1 Elysia chlorotica
CAAACAAAAAAAAAACAAAAAAACAAACAAACAAAAAACAAACAAAAAACAAACAAACAAAAAAACCCACAAAACCCCCACAAAAAACAAACAAAACAAAAACAACAATAAACAACAACGACAAACAAAACAAAAACAACATAGTAAACTGTTCACCCACACACTTCTCCACACCAACCTCAACAGTATGGCGCATTTAAATCTTATGTTTAACTGTAAGAGCTGCACTAATTCGGCAATAATTCATCAGTATTACAACTTTTGGTCCAAAAAAACAACAACAAAACAACAAAAAGACACACAGTTTCACCTTTGTATTGTAATGTGTATATGGCAGAACACTGGACATTGGCGGGCTAGTTGTCATAAAGAAATACCTAAAATATAGTGATACATGTATAGTGAACACGGTTGGCAAAGACGGTCACTGTGCCATGCGGCTCCAGGGAGAATAGGCCTGAGCGTGAGTGAGATTAGCTTTGCACCTGTTCAGCGTATAGAGTTTGGGCCGCCATGCGAAAGATGAAGTAAGTTGGGAGATAGAACCAAGCGTCGCTTTGGGGTGCTGTATAAGATAGTCTATTGAAACTCACAGAAGCTAGAGAGGAAAAGAAAGACAAAGAGAGAAATAGAGTGGTCAAGAGAGATAAAGAACGATAGATAGATAGAACAATATACACATGTAGAGAGGAGACTACATAATGCAAAAAGCAACTACATAAAAACATTAAATTTTGTATCAGATATGAAGAAAGAAAAATATCTTTTGGGTTGTTTTAGGTAACTGTTTCTGAGAGTAGTTTGCGAAGCCACATATCATAAAAAAAACTCTTAAAACTTTATTATTTAGATGCTTTGCTATCCAGCATAGGCAAAGAGGTAATGATTTTTTTAAAAACTTAAAGCGATAGCGCAAAAAGCCGAGAACGTTATGGTTGGCAAGTGTATTTTATCCATGTTGTAATGCTAAACCCATTATAACGTCTCAGGCTATTTCGATTAATTTCTTCATTAAAGCGACACTCACAACAATATCTGTTATTATAGTAATTCTACGTTGTCAATCCTTACATGTGTATATCAATGATGGAACATCACTATTTACAAAGAAGTAGGCGCTCCCCTGTTATCTTTAAAAAGTGCCGAAAAAGTCAGTTCTTTAATCAACATCTGGAAGAAACAAATTTAGTTCTAGCAGTTTTATTTCCCTGTCATGCTTTTCTAACATAAAAGTATTTGAACAGTGTAGCAGGAGGATCAGTTAATGGCAGAATAATCTTGTATCCTAAAAAGATATATCGATGAGAAATGTAGCCATGGACCCTTTCTCCTCGCCATTCATAAACAAATTAAAAAATGTTTTTGAGCTGATGTTTATTAAAGCATGGGAAAAAACAACAACAAACCAGCAGATCATGTATTCCCCTTTATTTAAATTATTATCAATATACACAAGAAAAATCTTGGAAGACGAACGTAACAATGAGAGAGGAGGTGATAAAAGTAATACAAAGGGCAGGTGGGTCAAAGCATCATAAATATCTAGTAAATTGATGACGAGGGGAAAGGTGACAAAACGAAGAAGATGAAAAACAAATCCAGCGTAGAACAAGACAGGAATGGGCACGCAACTGCTCTGCTGAGAGAGAGGGATAGGAAGAGAAATAGAAAGAGAAAGATAGAAAAAAGGGAAAAAGAAAAGAGAAAGAGACGGCGGAGGATGCATCGTATTTTAATTGCATGGCAATGAAAACGTTGCGTTCCTTAAAAAATTACCTCAGCCACACAAAGAAAAGAAAAAGACAAAGAAAAAGGAGAGAGAGAATGAGAAAAAAATGTAGAAGTTAGATAGATAGATAGATAGATAGATAGATAGATAGATAGATAGATAGATAGATAGATTTCAAATACATGAGAATCAACCACATTCCTTCAACATTAATTGATCTGAGTTACCCTGCATACTGATGATCCCCCCAAAATGAGCATCACAAGTTTATGTTTCAGTATATTATTACCGCAACCCTAACTCACTGCAATTTCAGATTTCATATTTTCTGTTCACTTTTTACCATGGGATGATGACAAACGCCACGCTTATAGATTTGTAAGTATCTGCCTCCCTACCGCCTTAAATAAATTATTATCATGTTCTCAATCTGTCGTTCAATGTGTATGTTTACTGGACATAACCCGGACTATTTCACTTGTCTATCAATTCACTCATTTGTTCCAGATTTACAGATTTACTGTCATGATAGATGTGAAAAGGGTTGCCTGTCAGAAAACAACAGCTAACTTATATAACCATCAATATTTTTTTCTCTCGTTATGGTGTGCGTATAAGTCAAGGACTATCAATATGTCAATCACTTTTCTTGACACGTGTAAGTTATTTATCATACAGATCATGTGTCAAGAAAACAGTATCCGATTGTTCGTTGTTTATGCAACAACAGGGGACTTGATGCCCTGTGGACCTATCACTGAATATCACACGATTCGGTGGCCTTAATAATTCTGCTTTCGTAAAAACCACTAGATTAAAACCCGTTTTAGTGAGATGCATCGATAATATTTATTTTTAAATATAAAAAAGAAGAATATTTTTAAACAAAAGAACATACAGTTATGTGGGGCATTACTAAGTTTACACGCCTTTGTAAAACGTAAAAAAATGTTTTTTTCTTCTAAAGGGGTGAGATAGGGAGGGAAGGCAGAGTATATATAGGGAATGATAATTAAATTGACAAAAAGTTATTACACTTTTTTTAGAAGGCATGAGAAATAGTGCCATTTTGTAGTAGAGATACACAGTTTGTTTTCTTCTGATTACACATTTTATGTTCTCTTAGACTAGAAAAAGTAGCATTGTGGTGCTGTGCTCTTTCCTACTCTTACTTAAAAAAAAGCAACATTTTTTTAACGTTTTACATAAGTCTGACAAGCCAGATGGCTGCATCGAAATTCACCGCCTTTGTCTTGCCCTTAGGTAGGAAACGTAAAAGATGCTAAATAAGAACATCAAGAAACCGAGTTTTCAATAAACCTTACTTATTAAAATTGAAATGAATAAAAAGTGGAGCGTGGTGGCACTGAAATTAACTTTGGCATCTGATTCAGGAGGCCATGGTTTCGATACTCGAGCTAGCTTTAAAGGTTGCTGTCAGTATTTATATTTGACCAGGTACCTCTGTGGGATCCCTTCGCCGTAAAAGATCTTTCTTGAGAGCTTGGAGACGCCAAACTTGGAGACGGCTTCGCTTTTTTAGATAAAGATTGGTTTCCAATTAACGGATATGATAGACACATAGATTTATGATTCGTGGGGGAAAGTGTATCCTTTATTTAATAGGTATCATAGAAACTTTGCTGTTTAAAGGACATACTGATTTTATCTTAAAAAAAAACACCCAATAATTATACACTTTTGAAAATTTGGAAACTGTTAATGTGGATATCAATAATAAATGGTATGACATTCTATTCAAAATTACAATATATTGTGGATACACGCTTCAACCTTTTTTAAGATTTATTTTTCTTAAAACAAATTAAGTTTTGATTGAAGTTGTCAAAGGCTACCAACTGCAACTAAAATGGTATTTGTTCAAAACAATCGACAACACGTATTACTGTCTTTTAAAAAAAAATTTTTTTACAACAAATGACCGAAAGAACGTTAATAGCATTTATATACACACCCTACTAGTCATACACCATCGCGCAGTGTTTTCAATAGAGAAGCACCTCCGCTTCTTTTCTTCATTTTTATTTCGCTTATTGCGTTGAAAAAAATAGGGAATGTGGACTCTTCAAAGAAATTTAATTAAGAAATAAAGAGAAATCTGTGTCAGGGAAGAACAGAGAACAAAGCAGAGCAAAGCACAGCAGCGTGAAATAAAAAGGAAAGCAAGAGAATTGTAACGTCGTCCACAGACTAAACACGCGTGGTGAGCAGTAACCAACCATTGTCACTAGGGGCCTGGCAACATTCGGGCTGACAGTCAGGGGGGAAACAGATGTGGAGAAAAGAGCAGGGCATTGTCAGGTTATCTGGTATTACCGCTGGCTGGCACCGGGTGCTCCGCAATCCTCGTGGAATTCTCTGGCCCGTGTGCCTTCAGCGCGCTCAGGCCTGAAGTGTGCAGGCGGCGCCATCTCCACACAGGCAGGCAGGTGAATGCAGGCTTTGCGGACACAGGGCTCTTAGAAAAAACGAAGACGACAGGTGAGAGAATCTCTGCAGCCGTATAGGACCCCCCAGGGGAACCTAGGTGACGTTAAACCCGGGGAGAGGGAGAGAATTTTCTCCCTCCCTATTCTATAGTGGTGAGATGAGAGAATCTGCGCCGGCGCCCAATCCTAGCTCCCTGCTAGACTTATGAGACCAAAGAGCGATGAGAAAGGCCATTGCTTGAGGGACATGATTGTGTCACCCACTCTCGCCGTCTAGACCGTAAAGCCTGCAATAAGCGTGGAGGAGAGCATGGTATCGTACCCAGGCTCCTTCATAGCCCAGTGCGCGCCCCTAATTACCACAGGCTGTCTCCACTGCACACAATAAAGGCCTCCTACCTGAGGGGAGCCCCACAAAGAAAGGCTAAGAGCTCTGCCAGCGCGACAGCAGACTTTCGTCAAAGTAAAATTAATGTGTCGCTTTGCCATTGCTCTGCCAAATCCGGCTCTATCATTAATGTTTACAGACTTAGAAGAAAGACTTACAATTTTAGAGACTATGAAGACTACTTGAAAAGGAAAGATACAGAAGTTACATCAGATCCTTAAAAAAAAAACAACAGTTGCGTTACTTCTACAATGGATATCATTAACCAATTTAAAAACAATATAAACAATCAAACAACCCCCCCAAAAAAACAACAACAACAACAACAACAACAACAAAAAACAACAACAAACAAACAAATAACAAAACAAAACAACAACACCCAAACAACAACTAAAAAAAAACAAAATATAAAATAAACCCACACCCCTAACCCCGAAAGATCTTTAATACCCCACCCCTCCCACAAAAAAAGCAAGGAACCCCCCCCCAAAAAAAAAACAACAAAAAAACAAACAAAAAACAAAAAAAAACAGCAAAAGAAACAAACAATCAAAGCAACATAAAAACAGAAAACAAACAAACAAAACAAAACAAGTAAAAAAACATTTTTTTTTCTGAGCCTGAACAAATCTCGACAATATTCGGCAGTTTCCTTACGTCCTAGTTCTTTATCCCCAGCACAAAGGTACAGCTCAGTCACACAAGCAGTACAGCATTCCCAATTTCTGGTTCCCGCACGACAACAGCTGCTACTTTCCCCATTTCTTCTCCTGGAGAACATTTTTCACGCGTTGTCATGGAAGAAAAGTGTCGTCGCTTGCCCCAAATTGGAAAAATCCGTTGGACAAGACTTTTTATGTACGAGTCATAGTAGTCCTTGGTAGGAGTTTAAAAATGACACTCATTTTGATACAGATTATTTTATTGTGGAAAAGACATCGCTTTCTGTAGTGTCAAAGGTACGCATTGTGCCTTCTGCAGGAAAGCCATTTTAAGCATGAGCTCTCTCAACCATTAGTGCTGTAATATGGCGTTTCTATAATGCAAACGGGAATATCCACAGGTTATAAGACGTGCAGCCAAGAGCCACCCGGTTTTGCGACTAGCAATTATTCCCATGAGTATAATAAGAGAGAAGACAAGACAATTATTGCTGAGACATCGAATCGTTGAAAAACAAAACAAAACTCCAGGATCATCCTAACAGCAGCAACAACAACAGCAGCACAAAAATAAAATATCTGGTTGAGTTATTTTTCTTCGACGCTCCTGATTATGATCCAGGAACTTATAGACACTGCTCCATATAGATAAATTATAGTCTCTTTAAAACAGTGGCTCGAAGTAGAGTTGATTTTAACATGAAAGAGAGGAACGCTTTACGTACGGTAAAAAACAAAAAAAGCCCATTAAAAAAAAAAACAAAAAAGAAGGAAAAACAAAAAGAAAAAAGCTAGTGTTCCTTGAAGTCCTCTCTTGTAAAAAAGTCAAAAATAGTACATACATTCATTATAGCTCATCAAAATAATCTATGAAACTCATCGTACCATCACACCATTTTTTCTTTAATAAGACTAAACGTCTTTTTTCTTGCCGTGTCGGTCCATCTCTTTTTGTTCTTTCTCACTTTTCCAGGCTCGTGATTATGTCACATTCCTCTTTTTTGGCCCACACTACTTCTTTTCGACACTACCCATGACAACTGTCTTTCCTTCTCTGTCTTTCATCCATCTCTCTCTCTCTCTCTCTCTCTCTCTCTCTCTCTCTATCGCTCTCTCCCCCACTCTCTTCTCTCTATCTCCTGTAGAAGATTAACCCTCTATCTCGCTCTCTTGTCGTTTATTATGCCTTTTTACTCTTTATTTTCCCTTCATTTGAGTTTTGTTACAAGTTAACGTCCTCTGTACCTCATTTTCATTTTCTCTTTAATGAATTTGGATCAATTTAAATGTCATCTTCTATTCAAAAACCTCTATCGATCTCATTCTATTTGACTCTCTATGTCTCGCCCGTTGTCTCTTCCCCTCCACCCCCAACTCTCTCTCTTCCCCCTCAACACATTCTCCACCTTAGTGTCTAATTCACTCATCCATATCCCAGGCAGCACAAAACGGGACAGCAATCTAAACCCAAATTAATACAAATACCCCCTTCACCACCCAACTCTCTCCCCTAATTTTTTTCTATATTTTCTGCCCCCCCCCCCCAATCCCTTCCCTCTTCTACCATCGAACCAGACCACACAATCCGTGTTTACTGCAGCAGCGAGGCTGGTGTCTGGTGACAGGTGTGAACCTCGACACCGCTTGACTCACACAGAAGAGACACCCACTTGGGCACGCGCGCGCTAGGACACACGTGCTTTCCCGCCCCAACACTGGACTCCATCTTTACGAGTTTTCCTCTCCTTTCATACACGAATTTGGTACTGGTGTCAACCTTATTTTCTTCGATTAGTCTTTCTATTTTCCTTTGTTCTCTAGACGAACATTCACCGTATAAATTGCTCTCGATATGAAAGTCACTTTCTGCAGATTAAAATATTCTAAGAAACTTTTCATTCGAATGTGTTCTTAAAATTTGTGACTATTTAGTGCAATATATTTTTTTTTATTCTCTATAACTCTACTTACGATACTCTCTATCTTATCTGTCTGTCTGTCCGTCTGTCTGTCTGTCTGTCTGTCTGTCTGTCTGTCTGTCTGTCTGTCTGTCTGTCTGTCTATTTATTTATCTATCTAACTATCTATTTATTCATCCACATATCTATCCAGTATTTCTGTCTATCTCCCTACACGACAGTCGTATCCACTAATACATTATTTTAAAACTGAAGAGCCTAGCAATTGTTATGGACACACATATTGTGTGCTTAGACTCGCCTATTCTTCCCCGACCTGCCACCAATCCACTTTATTTTAGAGTCCACCCTGTGCAGTTTCCATCATTATATCGAGACAAAAAGCACCCGTATATATATATTAATTTCTCATACAATTGCAAGTTAAGGTCGACCAATAAATTCAGGAACTTTAGCTCCATATATCGCTGTTGCTGTAGCTCTGTGTGTCTAAATTACTGCGAACATAACGTGTATACATAAAATTAATACTTCTATTTAGTACTTATCACCCATCTTCTTCAACGTAGGGCCTAAACATGTTTCTAACTTTACTTAATCTTACCCTATCCTCATTGGGAAGTTTTACATGCTCCCCCCCCCCAAAAAAAAAAGAAAAGAAAACATCTAATTAAACCGCTAGCACACTACCCCCCTCCCCCCATTCACACTTGCTTTATTGTTTTTTTTCTCTCTCTCTCTCTCTCTCTCTCTCTCTCTCCCCCCCCTTCTTTCTCTCTTTTTATTTAGGATTGTTTTTCCACAAATCGTTACTCTGACTTATTAGCAACAAATAATACAGCAAATTGACAACCACTTCTTTTTACTATTGGTTGTAAAGCTAAAAAGTTTGTACCTTTCAAAGGTGAATGGACACGTTGAAAATTTAGTTCACTGGTGAAACAAACACATTTTCTAACCAAGAGTCGAAAGAGAGTCGCAGGGGCACATTTTTCTGTGGTTGTATATCCTTTGTATACAATGCGGTGAAGTAAGTGGTTATCATGACGGAGTGGTGTCTTAAGACATGAGTTTAATTTAAAATTTGAAATAATGCAAAGGGCAATACTAGGCCTTTGAACAATGGTTTCACAAAAGTTGACTTCTTACAGTAGTTAAAATAGAGGCTCGGGTAAACCGTATTGCGTAAAATACCCTCATTAAAAAAACTACAACAAACAAACACAAATAAAAAACAAACAAACAAAAAAACAACACAAAAAAAAACCCACAAAAAAACTACACACTCTTATTTCACTTCATAGACGTGTCGATATGCACTTCAAATCTCTTTTATGTGTAATAAGCCTGGATAATGCTTTTCCATTCAGTCTTAAGCATGCATTATTTTAATAAATAAAAAAGAAAACAAAACAAAACACTCAACAAAAAGTAGTAAAAAACAAACAAATAAAAATTAAAAAAAACAAAAGACAAATCCCCCATAGAAATACAAAACAAGGCAACAAAAAAAGCGGAAAAAAAAACAACAAAACAACAGCCGCAAGTCAAACCAAACTTTTATAAAAAGTAAGTTACCGCCCTTTTACGCCCCATGCATTTATCAGTAATGCTCTTACAATAGATACGTGATTCTTTTGAAATCTCGATTTTCAGATTGTTCTATTACATGAAGGTATTTTTCTTCCTGGGAAAGCTTGTATTTGTCTGTTTAAAAAAAAAAAAGGGGGGGGGGGCGGGGGTTAAAATAAAAGTTTTGGAAACTAATCGTCATCAGGATATATATTCTAATTTCTTTGGTACATAGATATAATTCTCTCCCTCACTCTACAGAGAACCAATCTTTTACATTAAAGACTTAATGGATGGGGTTGGTTATGTCATTTTAAAACTCATTCAAGTATATCATATATATTTTAGGTTTGACTCGTGTTTGTTAGAAACAACGACTAGTCCTTAGCTATAGTTTTCCTGTGATGGGCCAATATAATTATTTTGTTTTTGTTTTTACTCATGTCATAAATTGCATAGTTTAACTCAAACATTGGCGGTGCAGGACTACTTTGTTGTGGCGATTTGTTACTTATTTTCGATATTTCTTAAGTAGCTGTGTCTTAATTTAATTACCTTTCTTCTTTATTTGTCTAAGCTTATTATCTATATCAATACATTTTAGATCGTTTTTAAGACAGTGAGGAATTTTCCTGTTGTAAGCTTTTATAGTATTGGTGGCTATATTATTACTGTAGGGCGGTTGGACCAAATAATAATGTTTCTCTCTGTTTTTACCCCTCTTCTTAATTTTCTGTGGTATTTGGGTACGTGCTGTTTGTCGTATGGTTCTTGCTTTCCTTTCACACGTCTGGGTGCTCAGTATTGTGAAAAGATCGAATCCATAAGTCACTTGTTGGTGACTTATTCCTACACTAATCAATAAAAAGTATCACCATTTTCTAATATCGCACTGTAAAAAAAACATCAATGATTTATTCAAATTATCAAGGCCCTAAAATACTTCGATATTCCTTGGCACATTTGAATTAGGACGGGTGGCATTTTAGTAAGGACGAGTGGAACATTTAAGTAAGGACAAGTGGGACATTTTAGTAAGGAAGAGTGGGACATTTTAGTAAGGAAGAGTGGGACATTTTAGTAAGGAAGAGTGGGACATTTTAGTAAGGAAGAGTGGGACATTTTAGTAAGGAAGAGTGGGACATTTAAGTAAGGACGAGTGGGACATTTAAGTAAGGACAAGTGGGACATTTTAGTAAGGAAGAGTGGGACATTTTAGTAAGGAAGAGTGGGACATTTTAGTAAGGAAGAGTGGGACATTTTAGTAAGGAAGAGTGGGACATTTTAGTAAGGACGAGTGGGACATTTAAGTAAGGACAAGTGGGACATTTTAGTAAGGACAAGTGGGACATTTTAGTAAGGACGAGTGGGACATTTTAGTAAGGACAAGTGGGACATTTTAGTAAGGACAAGTGGGACATTTAAGTAAGGACAAGTGGGACATTTTAGTAAGGACAAGTGGGACATTTTAGTAAGGACGAGTGGGACATTTTAGTAAGGACAAAAAAAAAAGGGGGGGGGGGGGCGTTTTATTTTTGCGTGTTATACTACGAATAAGATAACGTCATTTCAAAGGGGAAAATTTACTCTATCCAGTTTTTAATTGACATGGTACGTAGTTCTCAGAAAAGAATTTAAAAGAGAGCCAACCTCTAAACGAGCTTTGAAATTAGACCTTAATTATATTTCCGAAAAAATCTAGATTGAAGGTTTAAAGGGAAATTTAACCCAAATCACATCTGCTACTTTCAATCGTTTTTTTATCATCGAAAAAAAATCTCTTAAAAACCTTTATCCATGACGTGGACACCATTCCTTTTGAAAAAGAAAAACCAAGTGGACTTATTCAGGCGCGAAGATGAGCGCCCGTGATTGAAATACATAAAGAAATTATATTAACCAGTGTAGGCAAATAGTGTAATACGATATGTGTCATCGGATAGCCCTATGCTACTCAATACTGTTTGTTGATCTCGGCGATCGTTTTACCGAACAGGTACGGATGAGAACGTTACCCACTACCCACGCCATAGTTATCAAAAATTGAATACAACAGGAATCATGAGCCGCACCCAGTTGGAAGCAACCAAGATCGATTATGCATGATGGTAACAGTATGGCTTACTTACCTTTTTAGAGTGAACAACACGTTACCTGCCCCTCGTCCTGTGGATTTTCACGGGCAGTTGTGCACCAGCCGAGCACGCCCCTCTTGCCGCTTTGAGTTGATGGTCTCTTCATTTCATTTCTATGGACTCCATTAGCAGGATGGTATTAGAAACTACTGGATTAGTTATAGCATATTTCATAGTTCACGTTAACGTTGGCACCTGTTGCCGGGCTATAATCACCTTACTATTTTTATTTGAGTGACACACGAGACTTGCACAATTATAACGCAACGCAACACCCTCTGTCCTATGTCCGGGGATGAAACGTTAAAAACCTGCTAATGGATCTAAAAGAGAAACTAGAACCTCCTTGCCAATGACTGGTCTTGCTTGAGTGTTATTTCAGCCAATCTCTAGAGTAAAATAACACCTATCTCTTCTACAATGTTGAATAGACTGCAAAGAAACCTTGCCACCAACAGAGATGTCGAACATACAAGCCTAGAATATCCATACTGGACCGGTGAGGTGACGCTAACTGTCTGAGACTTGAGAAATCAACGTGGCAATATCAGGTTGGGCATCTGTGCGCCTGCATGCCCGTCAGATTGAATGCACATACATTAAAATGAACATACTTTTGATGCTGGCTATGGACATAATGAGTATACACCGTTATACTTATTTGCATCAATTACTCAGAACCTCATCAGAGATTCTTCATATTGTATATATGGAGTACTCTTGATAATTATACATATATTTCCACCTCAGGAGTATTCATGTATTCGCACACATAATGTGTTTGACCAGTCTTCCAATCCACCGCCATTTTTTTATTATCCCTGTTCCAATTTTTTCCCGTTCTTTCTTGATTTACGACGTGCACACGTTCTCCTACCTGTCCACAACCCATATCTTTATGTGTGACACAACAACCAGCGTCTGTCCTCCTTTCAGCGTGAGCATAGTCATCATATACACACAAACCGTTGTTTTAAAGATCTATAGCAATGGTATTAAGCCCCACACATACAGCCTGCCTGGCGGGCCCACTGTGCTCACTCTGCCAGGGAATGCCAGCAAGATGTCACCATCCCTGGTCGCCAGGACAGTCTCAGTCACTTAAACACACGCTTGGCACATCTAAACATTGTTCATTTAAATTGTTGATTATACAAGAAGTGCTATCATAGGCTAAGTCTAGATACCCTAGATGTCTAATACGTGTATTTCATTCACTCTTGTATTCATTTCCCCCACTTGCATCTATAAGTTAATGTTTCAACAGTAACAGTCGTTAGCTAGGTATTTTAGGATTGGAGCTTGAAAATTATCCCTTTAATATTGACTCCACTTTCTCGTAGTCGTACGCAAAAAAAAGCATCAAAGTAAAACAGAAAAATAACACCTGCAACCGAATAATTTATTGCAAATAATAATAATAGTAGTGTTAGTAGAAGTAGTAGTCGTAGTAGTAACAGCAGTACTATTACTAGTAGTGGTAGTAGTAGTAGTAGTAGTAGTAGTAGTAGTAGTAGTAGTAGTAGTAGTAGTAGTAGTAGTAGTAGTAGTAGCATCAGCCGCATCAGCAGTAGCACTAGTAATAGTAGTGATAGTAGTAGTAGTAGTAGTAGTAGTAGTAGTAGTAGTAGTAGTAGTAGCAGCAGCAGCAGCAGCAGCAGCAGTAGTAGTAGTGGTGGTTGAGGTGGCAATCATTGTAATAATATGTTTTGCGCATAGAATTGTCCAAAAAGCACTACTGCGACATTATAATCGTATTGATCATATTAAATGAGAGCAGTGTTAGAAGGCCAGTGGCATTTGTCGATTGACAACCCCGGATTGAGAAGTCTCACCTTTTTCTGTGTGTTTAAAATGCGTTAAAAATAATTAATTTCGATCAAGAGGGATAGAAAATATCGTTTTTACAAACAATTTTAATCCACACATTGCTCGGTTTTCTGGCTGATAATCATTTAGTTACCATTTAATAACCACTATGAGGACTTTTAGATCGATGTATATTAGAAAGACCATGACTTTTGAAAAAAAAATGAAAAAAGACAACATAACTATGTTCCCCGACTCTGAAGATCTAAAAGAGATACAAATATAATTTAACCTTGGTGGTAGTTCTTTCTGGAGATACCCTTGAGTGATTCATAATATGAAGATTGGGTAGTGGTCTCGTTAAGTTGAAAACGACCCCCTTGCTTGATCGCTCTGGTCTCTCAGAACACAGACTACCCCCTTTGTTCAAATTTTGGCAGCATCTGGTCGTTTTGTATTGTATGACAACCAGGTTAAAAAAAGTTTGTACCCTAACATACTTATAATAATGACTATAAATCATTTTTGCGATTTTAAGCTGCACCTTTTTTAATTAATTCGCGCAGATAGGAAAAGTGTTATAAAATTGATATAAAATACCCCCAAAACACATTGCCCCTTAACGATGCATATATTTTACATCCAAGGTGAGATTCAACGTTACCCCTAAACGACACATAGGAAAACTCGTAAGAAATCAGTCACTCAACCAGAGTTCCTTCTCTTTAAGAGGTTGGATGCAATCGTCTTCCATCTTTCTGGTTCAAACGCAATCTCGCAGCACTCGTTGATTTTCAATCCAGTCGAGTCCTCCACGTTCTTGACCCAACTTATTCGCCTCCTTCCTCTACCTCTCGTACCTTATACCCATACCCTCTACGATCTTCTTCTGCAAGGTACTGTGCATACTTACATGTCCGTATTATTTTATTATATTTACATTTTTTTCGCTCTTTCACTGTTCTGAGGAGCTGTTTTTGCTTGATATTTACCATCTCTAGCATTTCAAGGTTTGTTTCTTTTCTTCCCAAGAGGCTCTTGTTATTCTTTTATACATCCACATCTCTAAAGCATGTATTCTTCGTTCAGTATCCGCAGTCACAATCCAAGTTTTACACCCATACATAAATGTAGACCAAATGTAACAAGACACTCATCTATAAATCTGTTAAAGGAGATTCCGAGACACTACCTAGTTAAACGTCTTAGAGGGGCAATGCTATCAGGCCTACCCAAACTACAAACTATTTAGTATTCGCGCATGCTTGCATATCTCAAGTCTTATAATGACCAGAGAGAGACTTCCCTGGACCTGATGCGACAGTTTGGATGTGGGAGGACCCCGCCTGGGGAGTGCTGTTCTTAGGTTGTTACGTTATCTATTCTGTGGGTTGTTTAGAACAAGCTGTGCCATCACATCTCTCTCCCCATGAAAAGTTCAAAGATTGCGATTCTCAAGCGTCCTGCTTGGATAAAAGCCCTATCCTCTTAGACATTTGAGTTTCCAGCGTGAAGACATTATGGGCACTGCATGTATGCACCATGTGTTTCGTGCCTTTTAAATTGGAGTCAATACGTCAAACATGCATAACTTTATTTTTATATACGATTTTCTCTTTTGCCTCTAAGGATATGTAGTTTTTCTTCAAAACTTAAAGTTTTGTTAGATAAAACGACAGTATACATATTTATAAGGGCATAATGGAAGAAGTTGCGTTGCTAAGGCAATTGGTAACTGAAAAGTAAAGATAAAAGAAACGTTTTCAAACTATTATATATGATGCCATGTATAAAATAAATCGTATTACAAGGACCCCCCCCCAAAACCCGACTCCTTTATAAAACTTACAAAAGACCGCCACATAAAATTGCAAGGGACATATTAGATGTGGTCCAATATTAGATAAGGCCTATCTCCGTGGGATTCAGAAAAATACCAATGTCAATAAGTCGACAACGCGTGCTTTGAGCAAGAGATTTCATTGTGTCATTCAACTAGCAACGTAATTATGTAATTATGATGACATGGACACTAGTAAAGTACGAGTAATATTAAATTTACTTCTGATAACACATTTCCCTAGATATCATGTACTTAAGAATTTTGAAATACCTCGCTTGAAGCTACCCAAAGAAGACATCTCTATTTCTCTTTTCTCTACGAGTTGTCTCTTCATTTTCATGCGACTACATCTCTCCACAACAAGCACTGTCCACTAAAAATACACCACCGAAGTACTTGATGTTACCTTTTGTACAATTTAAGTCGAGATAAGAAGACACATAGCGTCGTCTCGCAGTTTCACAATAAACGATCTAAACACATCTACATAATATATAACTTGTAAATCGCACAATGCATACCAATTTGTTCACTAAACCAAAGAAAAGACGTCGTTTGTTTGTTCAATATAACTTCTCTTTCCTCCCCTCTCTTTTTTCTCTCTCAGTTTGTCTGTCTGTCTGTCTGTCTGCCTGTTTGGCTGGCTGTCTGTCTGTCACTGCATCTTTAGCTCTCTGACTCCGTCTTTCTCTTTCTCTCATTCCCTTTCTCTCATTCTCTCTCTCCCTCCCTCTCTCTCTCTCTCTCTCTCTCTCTCTCTCTCTCTCTCTCTCTCTCTCCCTGCTTATGTTCGTTTCCCTACCTTTCATTTTAAAATGAAATATCGATTCATAATTTTTGTCTAGCTCTCTAATTTGAAATTTCATTCCCCATGTAACCAAATTTTCGAAACTTTATTTTACCTTTTATCTATCTATCTATCTATCTATCTATCTATCTATCTATCTATCTATCTATCTATCTATCTATCTATCTATCTATCTATCTATCTATCTATCTATCTATCTATCTATCTATCTATCCATCTATCTATCCATCCATCCATCCATCCATCCATCCATCCATCCATCCATCCATCCATCCATCCATCCATCCATCCATCCATCCATCCATCCGTTTTTATCTTTTAAAATTGAAACAATCTTAATTTGACATTTACATAAGTATAGCATATCTACACGGGGGAAATATTCTATGTGTTTACAAACTTCAATACATTTGGAGATAAGTTTGGCTAGTTTACATGTTTTTGGTGCATTTGCGTTTCCTCCCCAACAGACCAGAGCGAAACAGATCACACTCTCAATGACTGATTTATTAAAAAAGACACATTATTTTCTTATCGACATGTAATGATTTGAGTTTCCTTAAAATGTATAGTTGAGTATTTAACCGTTTCAAAAGATTAATGTTATGAGGGTTTCAATTTAATTTATTGTCTATAGTGACACCAAGATACTTGTATGTGTCTACTTGTTCAACCTCTTCGCCTTTTATAAAGAGGGGAGACATTGGTGTTTTCTTTTTCCTGAAATCGATAATCATTTCTTTTTTTTTATTGACATTTAAAAGTAGGTAATGATCTTCACACCAACTGACAAACCAACGGATTGTCTCTCTGTAGTTTGCTTCTTCTTCTTCTCTTCTTAATCCTAGAATTGATGTGTCATCAGCAAATTTCAATAAATGAGTATCATGTTGGTTAGTAATTGCACAATCATTAGTGTATATGGTAAATTTTTATATTATATCACTCCCCCCCCCCCCCCACTTTTTCCACCAAACGCATAATAAGACAGCTATCAACACTGACGTAGTCTTACTTCAAAGTACCCCGTTTATTAAAGTTGAATGCACCCTACAGAATAAAATTATACGTGTGCGCATAAATCATCGTATGTGTGTAGGAGCGCGTGTGTTTAGTAAGAAAAGAGTACTTTTAATATAATTATCATGAGGTGGCTTTTAATGATGAATGATTTAATGGTAATAACACACTCTCACCTATACAAATAACGCATTAATCATGCAACGAAAATAATTATACATTTTTCACAAAAGAAAACCCGTGGCTCCTAACTAGTTTTTTTTCTTCTTTTAAGACCTTTAGTACCAACCTTTGGGTAGAATGCACTAACAAGACGTAGCTTATATCTCGTCGTAACAATAAAAGAATAAGAAGGCTCACGACGAGACGTAAGGTACGTCATGTTTGTGCATTCTACGCTTTATCTTGTTATGAGTGGCGCATTTATTTAAAATGTTTGGGTAAAGCATTCGAAACTTATGACTCCAAATTTTATAAACAATCGATTATGAACATTTTACTGCTTAAAAATATGGATATTCCATTTTTGAACATTTTTTTCTAAAACTGTGCAACGCATTTGGTATACCTTTTTTATCATCCTTCAAAAATGGAAAAGATTAGTAAAAAACAAAAAAACAAAAAAAAAAAACAAGAAAGAAAACATAACAAAAAAAAAGCAAAACAAGGAAGAGGAACAAAACAGAATAAAACAAACGAATATGAAAACCCAAATATGAAAAAGTATACAGTCATATCATAGCCGCTACACTTTAATTAAAAAGTATTTTTTTGCAACCATCGTCACACTCGTGATCTTTGAAACAGTGTAATTATTATGCAGTCCTAATTAAAAGCAAGTACACACGCCATCTCCAGTCCTCACATGATCTTTACTAGATCTAGTGTGTGAATCTACTTTTTAGCCTGAATGTGTTGCTAGAATAGTCGAGTTTAGTGTGTTTTGATGGTAGGCTTTGTCATCCGCCCTGACGACTGATCGCTGGTTTCGCCAGGCAACAGCTGCGGACATCCCGAGACCTCGGCACTGTCCTGCCGGCAACCAGGCATTGGCTCGGTCTCTGATTGCAACACACCAGATCTACACAGGCACAGTCTGTTCCGTTGTTGATTAGCATAAATTTAATTAAAGAGACATTTAGATATAGATCTAGCCTCGAAATGAAAGACTCGGTTTGAAAGTTTGAGGACTTGTGTTATCGAGTTGTCGTTTTGATCAATAATTAAACCTAAAAATACTCATCAAACATCTCCAGTAAAATGTACTAACGAAACAAAATAATTTAAAAAGAACAAGAGCATTATGTTACGGAGGATACATAAAACACAGTTCAAAGTCCATGAAACGCGAGGTAAGTTAACGGAAGTGAAAACTAAAGGATAGAAGTGGACATTAAAATGCCATAGAGTTTCTGCTCGACTTGCAATTGGAAACACGAAGTAAAGATTTTTATCTTAGAGCTTTAAAAATAAAAAAATAACATTCTCTCTCTGACACTCTGTTTTAACCTCTACCACTAGTGAGATATACTTTGGCAGTCTATGTGTATTGATCTGGCATACACAAAGTTAAAATGGAATTATTTAGTATGTAAAATAAAACTGAGAAGCTGCCAAACCGAAGTTTTGAAAACAGAAAACTGTAAAGCAGCATCGGGTGAAAAACATAATTATTGAATTAACCAATTGTTTGCGGTATACTGCTGGCCAAGAGAATAAAAAAAAATTAATGTTTTCCCAAAAAAATTCTAACCAAAATAAGCCTTGAAGCTCACTCTTAACACGTGGTACTGAGATTCTAACCAACCACAATTAGCCTTTAAATGAAATATGATCAACCCTTACGTGACGTGTGTTCAATAAAGCCGAAACCAAACCATGTTTCGAATAAAATTGTTTCACCCGAAAAGAACCAATCGGAACTCCCCAGCACTGCCTGCCACTATCGTTGATGGCGATACTTCTTGTGAGGGAATCTCTTGTTTGGATGAAATACTTTGGTTGTACTGAGTTTTAGTTACAATGTACTTTGTTTCAACCAACAACGAACGGTGCTACACTCCTTTAACAGTTATGAAAAACGTTTTCTGCTATTTTCCACCCACATACAGGGAATTTTATCTCAATGTTTTTAATGACATATTCTTGTGCCATACGGTTTTAATTTCATTGGTTTGATTTTGACGTCAATATGTGTTTTTCTATGGCCCATAAAATGTATTGTAGCATTCATTATAAAATCTTTAACCAGTTCGTTCAATGCGGGTTGAATATACTGTCAGCAGTACTACATACGCTCTTAAAAATGTGCATTCAAGTACTGAATTGTTCATGTTAATTCAATATTTTATACCTTATTAAAGAATGGCACAATTGGGGAGAGTGCGAGTGCCAGAAACTTTGATCCCACGGCAGAAAAACCCGAAAGCAGTCCGCCCTAGATGTAGCCTGTAACTTAATAAATCCCACTTGCGAATTATTGCTCTGTTCAAAATGTAAATATCGTAGCCATAGAATTTTCAAAAATACATTAACTATCGTCAGTACTAACCAAAGTATCCCCGAATGAATATTCAATCAAGTTTCGAATTTTTGGGTTATTGATTACGGTTTCTTTTAAAATAAGCGAGGGCAGGATTAGGAGGCTGAAAAGGATAGATAGAAGAAGGCCCAGGTTTAAACAAATTATAATTCCATCATTTTTTTAGAAAAAAAGTCGTTTGTTGATGAATTTTTCGGTTCCGTTTAAAACAAAAGCCAAGGAGCAATAAAGACAGGCCATCAAAAGAGTAATTTAAAAGAATACATCTCTTCTGTAGAATGGATATAAACAGTAATATGTGGACTGCAGTAACAGCAATACAACGATCACAAAAAAAGACAATAGTTATTGAGTCACACTTTACATAGAAAAATAGCAACAACAACAACAACAACAACAACAACAACAACAACAACAACAGCAACAACAACAACAATAACAACAACAACAACAACAACAACAACAACAACAACAATCCCAGCGACAAAAACAACAACAACAACAACAACAACAGCAACAACAACAAAAAATGACAAAACAAAAACAAATCGGAAACAACAACACAGTCTGTATAACAATTATTTTGTTCAAAACTACTGATACTGCAAGTAGCTGTATATGAAATTTTTACATTAATTTTGAGTTATTCAAGTCATATTCATTGAAACTACCGACGCGGAATTAATAAAGATATATAATATTGTCATGATTTATTGATGAGGCTGATCTTTGATATTTCAAATAATTTAGTCACAACTCTCAATTGAGCGTAACAAAAAAATTGAAAGCCCAAAATAAGAATGTATGTAATTATAGACACACACACACACACACACAGACACACACATATCTTTATAACCCGTGAACGCTTTGAACGCAATTATTAAAAAAATAACATTAATAATAATAATAAAATAATAATAATAATATAATAATAATAATAATGATGATGATGGTGATGATGATGATGACGACGACGACCACGACGACCACGACGACGACGATGATGATGATGATGATGATGATGATGATGATGATGATGATGATGATGATGATGATGATGGTGATGATGATG
>RQTK01000258.1:53327-71007 GCA_003991915.1 Elysia chlorotica
ACAGTAATAATAATAATAATAATAATAATAATAATAATAATAATAATAATAATAATAATAATAATAATAATAATAATAATAATAACCTAGAATGCCATTATAAGCCCCTTCAATTCCTTTTTGTTTCTTTTGTCGCTTTCCATTTATTGTTTTGTTAAAATACGAGATTATACAATCATTTATAAACATCAAAGAAAATTCAAAGAAGATTAATTATTTCCTTAATCAGTTTGAATAAAATTAACATATTTTAATTGCCGGAAAAAAATCTTGAAATAAAGCGGGACCATATTGACAATATAATATTTAAGAAAGCCTAGATGTTTAAACATAAAAATCTATTTGTAGTACATGTTTATTCGGACCATTAGATGACACTTCAAACAATTCAAGCAATCAAGCCATTTCAAGTGTGTTTTTGTTCCGATCTATTATACAGAAAAAAATAAGCAATCTTCACAAACTTGAACTAAAAAACAACAACATAAAAAAACAAAAACAAAAAACAAAACAAACATGCCATTAAAGCTATGTAACATTATCCCATCTGGCCTAACAATTCGTATACATTAGAAAGCTAAAATGTTTATAACATATAAAAAAAAAATAGGATATAAAAATGTGTGATTATTTTTATGTATTGAAAATTTTCAAATTTCAAGAACGTCAACTTTCACACAATAATGTCAATCTTAAGATAAATGAAAAAAAATGTATCCATTTATTTATGTATAAGAGAAATAAATTACATGGTAGAATTGTGAACAATAAATTTGCACCTTTATTGTAATAAAAAAAGGAAACAAAAGACAAAAGCAAGCGATAGACTAGTCTATAGATATTATAGTATCGCACAAGCATAGTCAAGAACATGACAAAGGGTAAGTTATATTGGTACTTAATAATCAATGGTTAATTTCACAAAATGCTCTGTTCCAGTGAAGAAAAAACAACAACAGAGGAATAATAGAAAGAAAGATCGCATTACCATATCATTTATTTACAGTTTTAATGTTAAAAACAATTTCTATTTCCATTTATTTTCCCTCAGGATCAAATAAAAGCAGCTCACCACCAATAGCTTTTAATATTTAAAATGAAACGAACATTAAGGACTATGGAATAATCGCAAAAAAATATAATAATTATACAATACAATATCATATTTTGTGTGGAGTCTTTGGTGTAAATCAAGGAAACAATGATTGAGCACAACAAAACAAAATAAGTTTTTAGAAATGTTCCTGCCTACTGACCTTGCCATCTCATTCATAAAATGATGATTAAATGATAATAGAAGGAGAAGGGATAGTTGTTTGTTGTAAAGGGGAATTTTTATATACAAAAAGCCTATCTGAAATGGAAATATAGGCGCCTTTCGATTCCTTATTCTTTTATTCTTACAATAATTTTTTTTCTATCAAAAAAGTATCCGTTCAAATCAGGACTCCGAGGTGGGTTTTTTTATCTTGTATAAAGTATTAATGTTATTTGTTTCTTCAAATTTTTTTTATTAATCTTTCCGCAGAAATCCGGAGCGAAGAAGATAATGCTGTTCCTTCACTTCTTCGCACTGTCAGCAATGTCTGCATTCCTTGTGTTCCTCGTCCTGGATGATGATAACTGATTTACTGCCCTTGCCCCAATAAAAACTTTTGCTTGAGCTGACTGTGTATATGATTCATATACGGTAGGAGCCATTATAGGTAGAGCAAACCATACATATGCAAATTTGAAGTCTTCCACGTAACATTCAATGAAATCAATTTGTTCTGTGTTACACGCCTTGCAACTCCTTACCCCCCACAAGACATCTAATCGAAGGACAAAAATCATTCCATATTAATCTGTCTGTCTCTTTCTCTCTGTCTCTCTTTTTCTCTCTCTCTCTCTCTCTATTTTCTGTCTCTCTTTCCCTCTCTCTATCTCTCTCTCTCTTTTCTCTCTCGTCTCTCTCTCTCTATCTCTCTCTCTCTCTGTATCCATCTATGCCTCTCCTTTTTTTTTTTGCTTTTTCCCATCTCTATTTTGAAACTTTACAGATAAAAGCAAAATGTGCGCATACACACAATGTTACAACTTGGCTCTCTCTATCTCTCTCTCTCTCTGTATCCATCTATGCCTCTCCTTTTTTTTTGCTTTTTCCCATCTCTATTTTGAAACTTTACAGATAAAAGCAAAATGTGCGCATACACACAATGTTACAACTTGGGGTAATGGATAAAAACAATAAACCCCTATTTAGTTCGCACCGTGACAAAAAGTCACAATAAATGGATGCTTAAGTGTGAAAGAAAATAATATGAAATTTGAATGAAAAGAAATCATCATCATCATCATCATCATCATCATCATCATCATCATCATCATCATCATCATCATCATCATCCTCATCATCATCATCATCATCATCATCATCATTATCATCATCACAATCACTATCCTCTTCCTCCTCCTGCCCCTCCTCCTCACCATCATAATCATCGCCATCATCATTAACAACAACAAAATTATCATGATCATCATGATCATCATGGTCATCATCATCGTTATCATCATCCTCAACAACAACAACAACAACAACAGCAACAACAACAACAACAACAACAACAAAAACAACAATAACGACAACAATAACAAAAAACGACAACATAAAAGAGCCCCTACAATGATATCAACAACGTTAACCAAAAAAATCCAGAAAACAACAACAAAAACAATAATAATTACAGCAACAACAACAACAATAACAAAAACGACAACATAATAGAGCCCCAAAAATGATAGCAACAACGTTAAACAGAAAAATCCAGAAAAAAAACTACAACAAAACAACACAGGGATATTAAATAAAACTTTTCACATCTCACCGGAGGCTCTACTGCCTTGAGAGGATCAACGACCAGATGGGAGTTTGAGTTGATCTTCTCACCTGGGTAATATCCTGGAGATGTATAAATAACTCTGTAAGTGAACGTTGTCATTTTTACTCATATAATTAAATACTATTCATTTGCTCTGTATGAAGTTTTATAGGTAGATAAGCTATGAGATGTTGACGTCATGTTAGGCGGCTGAAAAGTAAAAATTTGTTTAAACTTCAAAGATGTTATGAAGTGATAGAGCCCATCCACAAATAAATTTAAACATGTATTTATCAATACGACAATAGTTGAAGTATTATACTGTTTCGTAAGAGAAATTACATGAAAAAGTTACTCTAAATTTATTTGGTTTTAACTCATTTCTAAACATTTACTAAATGCGTTAATAAGGCTACCCCCTCGCACCTGCAGCATAATTATGTTCTCACTTAGAAAGTGGAATAATATTTAACTGTATAGAAAAGAACTGACTTGGTTACACCCCCAAAAAATTATAGCACTTCGCCTAGAATTTTATAACTGTTGCAACTTATCAATTATCTTGTAAGCAAAAATAGCCCAGGACTAAAAGATAGTTGATTTACAAACATTATTTCATATTCCATTGATTTAAAGTTACAAATCTTTCATTCTTTAGAGCTCTAGTTTCACAAGATTACTCTACTTAGTCTTGATGATTACCACAACCTGGTTTAAATTAGTTGATAAAGTTATTTGATAAGGAGGCAACTTATTTAAAGGGTGAGGTGACTGTAAGTAATGACAATAGAAGGGTGGTGAATGTGCAGTGATAAACAAAGGAAAAGGGAAAAACAAAAGGTGCTTTAACTGAAAGGTCTTCTTTGTGCTCTCAGCGTTAAAAGGTGCTTTAACTGAAAGGTCTTGTTTGCGCTCTCAGCGTTAAAAGGTGCTTTAACTGAAAGGTCTTGTTTGCGCTCTCAGCGTTAAAAGGTGCTTTAACTGAAAGGTCTTGTTTGCGCTCTCAGCGTTAAAAGGTGCTTTAACTGAAAGGTCCTGTTTGTGCTCTCAGCGTTAAAAGGTGCTTTAACTGAAAGGTCTTGTTTGCGCTCTCAGCGTTAAAACGGTGCAGTTGTGTCAAACAAAAATCTCTACCCTTCAGCTTAAAATATGTGCATTGTAGCAATTAATTTTTTAAAAAGTTTATGACAAACATAGATACTTGAAATAATTAAGATCGCAGGTATTCTAGTTAATATTTAAATGTGTTTGGTATTACTTTACATCTTTAACTAAACAAGAAAGGGGACAGGTGCAGGTTGCAATTCTAGTACTTACCCGTTGTTTGTTTAGGGAAACACTACTATAGGTAACGGAACCGAAGATTGATTTTTATGTGATGACAGTTTGAGAGAAACGTGTTATAGAATTGGACGTTTGTTTGATTGGAAATGGGCTAACAAATTTGGCGAAAAAATATTTTTTTGTCACGAAACAATTTTCATCATTAAGAGTTCATTTAATGCAAATAAAGCATATTTAACCCATTCTATAGTCCTCATGCTAACCAAAGAACGCTAAATAGATGGGTTGGTGTGAAGCCTCTATTTTTAAAGAAAGCTATTTTTTCGGAACATGTTTTGCAATAAAGATTAATTATATAGTAGTTTAAAGAAGCTTGCGTTTAAACCCATACCATGGATTTATTTAAAGATGTACTGGTCATGTCGATGAAATCCAATTTACATTAATTGTATCATACTTTTTTTCTATCAGAGACCTCCCCTTTCTCACCCATTTGAATAAACAAAAAAAAGAATAACATTCTTTTAATATTATTAATCAAATGCATGCTCCTTTCTCGTCTACCACCTCTCATCATCTCACCGATCGCTGTTCCCACAAAAGCCTCTTTCTTTATCTCTCTCTCTCTCTCTCTCTCTCTCTCTCTCTCTCTCTTCTTTCTCTCTCTTACTGTCTATGTTTTATTTCCTCTCTTTATCTATATCACTCTTTCTCTGTGTATGTCTCGTTCTCTGTCTCACCATATCTCTCACCCTCTCTAATACCTATCCCTCAATCTCTCGCCTGCCTCTCTCTCCCTCTCTCTCTCCCTCTCTCTCTTTCTCTCTCTCCCTCCCCCCTCCTCCCAGGGTGGTGCAGCAAGCAAACTGAATACCAGAAGGTGTGCTAGGTGACTGCTGTGGAGGTGCATCAGTGCCGTGGGTCTGGACAGTTTTGGACACAGCGGAGAAGGCCACGACTGGCGAGGCCACCCTACGTAGTTCTCTCTCGCTCAGGTAGTCCAGCACGGTGCACGTCACGCCGAAGATCACGTGCCATATCAGGTAGATGAGCATAGTCAGCATCCCTGCGTCCTTGTCCATCTGCGACTTGGGCAGGTAAATTCCCAAGGTTATGGTCACACCTGTACACAGACAAACAGTCAAGTTTACGAGTAAACCAGAAGACTTATGAACTTAACAAAAATATTTCCGTGGGTCTATGAAGCAATGTTACCAAATTTCCCACGGACAATGATGAAGTTGTCTATATTTTGTATTTAAAAAAAATCAACAAAAAGCATTCAAATCTAAAAATACTCTTCTTTCTCTCCGCCGCACAAACAACTCTGTCTTCCTGTTTGTTTGTGTGTCTGTCTGTCTGCCTGTATGTCTGTCTGCCTCTCTGTTTCTTTCCCCTTTGACATCCCCCTCCCCCTCAGCGTTCCAGCTCATTGCGTGGAGTACATCTCGTACATTGCATTAAACAAACACACTGTCCTAATATTTGCCCCTTGATTTTACCCAAACCTGGACCCACATTACAACACAAACATTCACAAGCACTTCAATCATATACGCTTTGACTACTGACCTGCCAAAATGTGGGCAGCAGCTCCAACGGCCCAATGGGACCAGTTGAAGAGATACCTTTGAGGGTGATCAGGTCCGCATCGGAACAAGGCCATGAACGGCTGTGGGTGGGACATAAAAACAAAAGATGGTATATGCATTGTCAAGTGTCCGCCTCATAATATTATACATAGGCCAGATAATTGAGAGTTTTCTTTTTTATTCTCGTTAGAGAATTAATAACAAGGCTATTTTTAAAGTGATATCAAAATTATTATATATCAGGGAGACTTGGTCTAATCAGTTAAGGAGAGATACGAGATATTGCAAACATTTGTTTTTCTCTTTATCTTTGTTTTTAATTGAAGGATAATATAATTAGTAATGTAAATATTACAATTTGAAATGTAATAATAAATCATTTTGAAATTGTTTAAGTACAAACTGATTCTGTGACACGGGGCGCCAGTCTTGACTTACGTTAACAACCATCAAGCCAGTTGTGATCAACCCCAGGACGGGGTGAGCCTTCTTGTAGGTCGCCCCGTGAATCTGAGCAGAGAAAACAACACATCAACAGTTAAGACTCTTTTTTGTATTATTAAAGACTGCTCTGTTTTAAAAATTAACGTGTATTTGGGTTAACGCTTTCTCGTGAACGTTAAAAAAAAAGAAAGCAATAGCACACACAATATTCAGATAGCAAATTTTGACATGATTTTGTGCTTATGTTCAAGCTAAACTCTAAACTGATTAAAAATGCAAAGCCTTATCATCTATAATAATTGTTGTGTGACATATGCAGGGAGAACATTGTTAACTTATTACAGACACATCAACTGGGGATAAGTTTAGGCCCTTATTCTTCTAGCATCCTCCTACTTGATGAGAAATTGCTCGTTGGACGAAACTAGTCAACTATATGTGTTGCCTCGTCTGGACGAGCTATAATTACCATTCCAAAACAGAACAGTATGCTACAGAAATTAGTTTTCTTGCAGCCAGTATAAATCAAGAGTATCCTCATTGTTTGAGGCAAATCTTTACTTACATCACTGTATCCCTCAATCTCCAGGAAAATAAGCAGTATGGCTACCAACCCCATCACGAACACAAGCACCATGCAGGTACGATGAATCTGGAATAAGTAATAAATGTAGAGATCGTTTGGGCCTTAGGTATGCGTGATAGTATAACGAAAAGAGAAGGAGAGATAGAGAGAGAGAAAGAGAGAGCTAGAGGGAGAATAATTATGATTATATTGATCGGGATACTATAATTTTATTTACCCAAATGGCCCCTTTTGGGCTAATACATGTGAAAAAGACAAAAAAGATAGCAAATAAGTGTCAAAACAGCGAGCGTAAACGTATATATACGAAGATTCCTTTATAAACCAATTTGTTTCATATACGTTTTTTTTTATATTTTTATTTTATCCTTCTTTGTTTATTTGGAGACGATATCAAACACAAAGCTTCGGACTTTCAGTTGCTAAAGTTCTGAAAGTGATAAACTAATAATAAGTTAGACCCCGTTGTTGCTATATCCAGCTGTAAAGTCATGACAATGTGCTGAACAAGAAACACTGGTTTCAATAATAATCCAACTGATAAGTATTGAACTCGAAATAGACTCTTAAAATCACTGACAGGCCTGATACATAGCCTTAATATCTCTTACTTACTTGAAACCAAACTTTCAATCCAAAAATAGTGTTGTTTGGCCACTGTTTCTTGAAAAATCTTGCAATGGCGACACCAATGCTACCACATAACATCCATGCAATAATCATAAGAGACGCTGAAAGATAATGATATAAGATATATATAAAAAAGACTAAAACATGTAGCTAGAACCATCCTATTCATAATAGTCTTTAATACGAAGAACGTGAATTAAAAAGCGGCAATTGCCCTACTATATATATTAGGTATGTAATTGGATTTAATCTAATTCAAAGCTATAAGAACAAAATTTATAAAACATTGCCTTTTAGATTTCTCATAGTTATTTCCCTTGGACATAACTTGAATGAGACAAAGTAAAAAACAGTAAATTAGGGATTGTTGAAGGACTGACTATGTTATGATCGAGTAAATGCATTTAAAATAATTAACTAGTATTAATACAAAGGCAGATAGATGAATTGATAGATGGATAGAGAGAGAGGAGAGAGAGAGAGAGAGAGAGAGAGAGAGAGAGAGAGAGAGAGAGAGAGAGAGAGAGAGAGAGAGAGAGAGAAGAGAGAGAGAGAGAGAGAGAGAGAGGAGAGAGAGGGGAGAGAGAGAGACAAAGATTGATGTAGAAAAAACGGTTAAAAAGAAATTGGTTAATTTGACAAACAAAAGGACGAAACAGGAGTAAAAAGAACGATATGCATGACTATATCAGTCTCTGTAAACTAAAATGAAAGATAGGCATGATGATTTATCAGTGTCTCCTTCTCTCTATGCTGTCTAACCATGAGCTTTGACGAGTGGGTACTCGATCTCCTCCAGACTTATATCCACTGTCAAGTCTGAGAAATCAATCCTGGAGGCCACGTATCTTTCTTTGTTGTTATGCTCTTGTAATATTCCTCCTGGGAAGAAAAATAATCAAACGACATTACGTTTCACCTCACTTTGGCAGTCCTCGATTCAACTCTTTGTGGACAAAAAGAATTATAGTTTACTTAAGAAATAGCGGTGGTTTTTTATTGCTCGTTAAGTGAATCTAACTGCCGTCTACCAATATATTTAACAGTGAATCCTAAAGTTCATTGAGATATTTTGTTCATTCAAAAGAAGTCGTTTAATTTTTATGGATATTTCTAGATTCCCTTCTACCAATTGTTTGTGTAGACACGAACTATAACGTTGAAATTTGTAGGACAAAGGATCAACTGATCGATATACTCTTTAGTGTCTTTTATTTATTGCATATAATAGGGCAATCCTTATAAAAGTGCACTGATTTTATATCTAAAGTAAGAACCATATAGAAAATTTCCTGTATTGATATAAAAGGGAAATAACTTTCGTTGGTGTTGTTAAACAATACAATAACATTTAGGACTGCTGAACACACCCCTCTCTATCTCTCTCTTTCTCCTCTATCTCTCTCTTTCCATCCCTATCCCCTTCTTTCCTCCTCCACTCTCTCACACACTCTCTTTTTCTCCGAGATGTTTATACAGTTATACAAACTAGAGCGTTGAGACCGTTTTAGCTGTTTTCACTGCCTGTAGAACCATGGCAATTATCCAATAATATAATTATTACATTCTTTTACTGCCCTTTTTCAAAACTTGATGGAGGATATAAACCAGCTCAGGCTGCCGATTACAGGCTAATTATTATACTGGATTGACTTGCTAAATGTGGAGGAGTAGCTATATGATACTGCTACTACCCATTTCACCGGATTAAAAAAAATAACTGAACACATCAACTCCGATAAGACAACAATGACTTGGAACCTGTGGATGCTGCGCCCAGAGCCACGATGAGATGCCAGGCCTGTCTTAGGTCAAAGATCTGCGAGTTGGAGCTAGAGGCCTTCACCCTGGTAAATGTGCACTTCACCACACCAGAGCTCATCGTTCCCGTGATATCAGACAGGCCTTCCTTAGGCTGCAACGTAAAATTGTCAGAGGTTAGTCTTGGGTGCCGTCCAAAATATGACCTTTATAGCTGTGCTGCTGACTGTTAGGCAATCAATTCAGCTCAACTCAACTCCTTAGAATACAAGCGCAGTGGTTCAATATCCAACATAACTTAAAACATATATATCGTAATTTGAATATATCTAAATTACACAAATCGCCATTTCATATCCCGATAAATAGCAAGATAAAGTACTTAACTCAAAAAAACGACAGAGTAGATCGTCGTACGATTAACATTCTGAAAATGGAAGTAAGATGAAATGTTTTGCGTTACTGAATTCCAAAACAAAGAATCTACATGAACCCAATATTGCCATAATTATCTTTCACGTACAATTTCATCGTAATTTAAAATTCAATTTTTTAAAACGTTTCTAGTTGTGTTTTATGATTTTTGTTGATGTATCAAATTAGTCCTTACATCTGCCAGTGGTACATTGTAGTAGCCTGGGTTGAAGGATCCGAATACGTCCACCACTCCAGATATGTACGTGCACGCGAGCACGCTGGCTGTGTCCTAAAAATCAGTCATGTTGAGAGGGTAAGTACAGGCGTGGGAGTTAGAGTGGAACCGACTAACGTACTTACGTACTCATTACACAATACTGAACAGTCATTGTACTGGTGGAATTAAAGTTAACAGATGTTGACAATGTAAAGGTATTTATATTAAAAATTTAATTACCTTGACAATAGCGTCAGTAGAAACTAGACTAAAACGTTCGCTAAATAAACGTGTATATAACTGTAATTTTATGATAATACAATATATATTAAAAAAGTTCATGTGCAAATAATAAAACTAAATATTCAATAAAAAAAATAATCTTTCAACATAATTGTTAAATTTATCCCCAGAGACCATCTTATCACTGGTGCTGAAGCCCATGGCCACATAGAAATCCTCATGGCTGGTGTAGATGGCCTCCATGCTGAAGTGGAAATGCGTGTCGTTGTATGGCGCCCAGGATAATAGGAGAGTGCATTTATCATCATCGCAGTTAGAGTAGCATCCCTTGTTCTTCCCACAGTCAGGGTCTTTAGTGAAGGTCACATCCTGGTGGTCAAAGGGTTAAAAACCAAAATAGATAACTTCTAAACATGTACTGTTGAAGTTTGATAAGTGATATTTTTGCGATATAAAGCGAAATTGCAATATTAAGCCGTGTAGAAACTAAATATAACCCCCCCCCTCCTTGTTCCCTAATTGAGTTGGTGTCAGTATGATGTAGCCGGCTGAGCCAGATGTCATGCTATACGCTCTCTGTGTTAGATGTTCGTCTTGGGATCCGTCCGCAATATAACTTAATTGCTGACAATAATCTTAAAAATACCAACACTCCAAACTTCACAGCCAAGCAGCCAGTGAAGCGAGATGCCTTTACCTGAGGACCTGTAGTGCCTGTTGGGGTGTGTGGTGTCGTCTGTTTGGAGCCGAACGTTAGATCAGTTGTCTTCACAGAGAGGTCTACCTTGTCATCCGTGTGGTACCGAGATGTCGGGCTGTGCTGTAATATGGTGCTGCCTGGTGATATCATCCACAGGTATGTCGTCAGCGGGCGGTTAGGATGCTTAACAATCTTATAATTATGGTTAATTTAGCTTCATTGTTCTTGCTTAAGTAAACACACCTTTTATCAGCGAAAATCTTCAGGCGCCGCCAATTGAGGAAAACAAAAGCTATAGAAAAAAATAAACAAAAAACCCATTGGGTTCTAAGCCAATGTCTCTTTATTTTTTTCAATCAGCAACTTGTGAATTGTCAAGTGGAATAGAAATCTGATAAACAGTATAAGAGGTATGCGGGCCAAAGTGAAATGGTATCAATTTCGGAGCATCGGATGACAAATCTCTGTATAAAATCTAAGACACATGATTTCAACTGACCACTAACCTTTCAAAACTTTAAAAATCACTAGGCTTAATATTATTAACTGACGGTATAATCTGTTTACTTTGGTTCTCTCGGAAAAGCTTACATTTTTTTTAATTAACAAAAACCTCTGTCAATAAGAAATCAGTAACAATCATGTTGTTCAGGCATCAAACCCAATTTACTTAGGCCCAGGCCTCATATCATCCTTTCTCAAATACAATATCGCGGTACGATTTCACTTAACATTAACTGATGATTGAATATAACTAAAGAGGCGTTTCTAAAGGTTTATAGTTTGCTTTAATCGTCTAAATAACATATAGCGAATTAATACCCATACTAAACATTTCATATCGGATCTTAAAGTGTTCTTCGCATCAATTATCAGCATTCTCTCGATTTATATTATACGCCTTTCTAAAGTTTCTGAAAGAGACATGATTTTACAGATATTTCTTTCAAACAAGCATCGCATTGCACAGTAAGATTTATGTCGTAATTTGCTATTTGAACTTTGTGTGATTAATATTCAACTTAACAACGCTGGTGAAAGGTGAAAACGAATGGAAAATAATAAGACACCAATAAAGAACACTTTTTTAAAATCTAAGCTTGTAATAATGTAAACGCCCAGGATGAGAGAAAACGCTACAGACCGACGGCACTGCCTCTGGCGGTGATGAGGTACCAGGACTCCGTCAGGTTGAAGTTCTGGGGATCGGTGCTGAGCTTGGCCTTGGAGAAGGAGCAGCTGAGAACGCTGTCGTTGTAAGAGGAACCATACACGCTCACGCCTCCTGAGGGCTGAAACACAGCCAGGACGGAGGTGAATCTTTATCCTTCAATTGTTGCTTTAGGTGCAGTGTCATTTACATAAGAGTCATGTGATATTGGACAACAGTAAGTAATTAAGTTTTTTGTGAATTATGAAAAAAATTATCGTTAGCATTAGCTGTACCACTTTCACCGAAAACTATTGTATAGAACAAAATTAAATAACAAGCAGCAAAATCAAGAGGAAATTTAATAATTATCTTACAATAAAACATGTATATGGCTAAGCAAAATAATCTTTTACCTAAGGATAGTCTAGATTTTGTTCTTTTACATAACCCCCCCTCTTGTGATTTATGCATCGTATTTTCCTTTTTCTACCTACATAACATGTACATAATGCAATTGTTTAAGCAAGACTTTTGGTTGTCTTACTTTTCAAATAAACGAAAATAGCTTCTTTTGATCTAGAATAATTTATGTCGGCATTTTATGGATATTATTAATTATATTCTCCCCATCCCCTACTTTTGAGGGCACAATATAGCCGTTACTCTGCTGACGTGCCGTAAAAACAAACTCACTCACTTCCCCTGCTATTGAGCAATTGATTCTCAGCAGTTATCAGTGTACCTACATTGTTAAGCGCGGAGTTCTGATAGGCCGCACTGTTGTAAGACTCGACCACTTTGACAGTGCCACTGCTGGTGATACAGGACACAACACTTGCCTCACCCTGTGGGGAGATGCATGGATAGTGGGGGCAGTTGGAAAGCTTGCATGGAGATACGTTGTTTAAAGTTATTCAAGCGTGGAGACATTACAGACTGTACCAAGCGCAATCAGAAAGAGAGAGAGAGAGAGAGAGAGAGAGAGAGAGAGAGAGAGAGAGATCATGCGGAAACAAAGGCATGTTTAATGAAACTCAAAGATTAACATAAATGCTATATAATGATAATGCCAACCACAAGAAAAAGAAAATTATTGCCAGTATCATCGATTACAATGCTGCAGGTTTAATCATTTATATCACTATAGCATATTTACATGCATCGATAAATATCGCACCTATTGAGTGTTCTAATTACGAAACCTGGAATAAAGACTAAGCATGTCTTCCTGGGCTAGAAGAGGTATGGTTGAAGTTGAGTTGGTTTAACGTCCAACATCAGCACTATATAGGCTATATTGTGGACGGACCCCAAGACTGACGTCTGACAATTTTATGTGCTGCCACACACGAGACAGGGCGGGGATACCATGACTCTCTCAGCCGGTCACATTAAACTGACACCGACCCAACCTGTAGGGAGCGAAATCGCCAGGGCTCGATCCATGGACCTCCTGCATCGGAAGCCGGTGTTCTACCCCAGGGCTACCGCCCCCTCCAGCAGGGATCTGGTACTCACAGGCGCAACAGGTAATAATTTAAGACAAGAACTGTACAAACAAAACACTTAGGAAACTGTATCAGTAGTAAAGCTCTCGAGATACATTGTATTTCACTGGCTCCAGCGGTCCCGGCACCAAGCTTGGCTACCTTGGTTCAGACCCCGGAGATTAGAACGCGATTACAGCCCATAAGGCATGGCACTGAACCCTAAAGCCACGTATTTTCCATCGGAGCCGTCAAAGACAGACGTGAGAGAGATGTTGTAGACGTCGCCATCCTCCTGCCAGGTCGCCTCCCAGCCACACACATTGCCCACACAGTCCGAGTAACAACCTTTCGACACTCCGCATGCAGCATCCTTAGTGAAGCTTGGTGGCTGGTAGTTGAGTAAAACGAGTAGATGTCATTATAAAGGTACACATATTAAAAACTTAATAAAGTGTATCATTTTTGTAGTCTGGCATCGAAACTACTGCTCCAATCGACTCGAAAGTTTCTATGTCCCTTTAGCGCTCAACCCCAAAGTACTTAGGCTCAGAGCGCTTTACAATAAAAAATACATGATAGATGCATTATAAATAGAATGTTTACGTACTTATAGGTATGTGCTAACTTAAAATGCTAGTATTCCTAAACCATTTTATTTATCTAGTACTAAAGAAAAAATAAAAATACATATGCATTTAAATAAAAATTATCACTGAGGACCTTGGTTTCAGACCAGTGAAATTGTAATATTCTGTTATGAAACAATCAGTAATCCTTTCAGCGTTGTTCATCCCGCAATCCATCCTGTACTTATTTGAAAAGGAAATGGAAAAATACTTATTTAAGGAAAAAGTATTTTTAGAAGACCCCAACTGCCTGAAGACTTACCTTTGCCTCCACTACTGGTGGTCCGGTGATGACTACAGATGTCAGATCTTTGAAATAATCGACGCGGTTTGGACTGGCATTGGGTGCCCCACCTCGCACCACGGTGTAGCTGAAAACAGTGTAGACAGCGCGGAGCGATTTGCATGATTATTAAGACAACTATGAGATTCCCTTTACATGATGGGTAGAGCGAAGTTATATACTAATATATTTTATACATTTATTTTAATTTAAAAAAAATTGTCAAGACCTTGTATGATTCTTCAGATGGTAATAATAAAAAAATGTATGTATATAGCACAAACATTCATTACATGACAAAGGTTTTGGTTTAAATTTTATGTCGATTCCGAGAAAATGTTTTAAAAATGTATTGAAATATTAAAAGTAAAAAGCGACAAAAAACAAGTACACAATAATTAGTAATGGGTACAAAAGTTGTTTAAACGCTCGTCAAAATCCTTTGTATTACACAATGTCTTTGTTTTGGTTTTGTGTTTTTTGGGGGTTTTTTTTTGCTATGACATTTTGTCCTTGAAATAACAATACTATCAATAAAAACAACATTAACAACAAAGACAACGACAAGAATAACAACAACAACAAACACAGAATCATACTATTTTTTTTGTCATAAACTGCTATGGTTTCTAAATAACGAATTTAAACAAAATTATCACTGCTCTCGTCGATAATGAAGATCGGGAAAGAAGGATTTTTGGGATTAAGTGATGATAAGAAAACAAACAGATCAGCAATTAAAAATATTCTGTAATACATTGCCATGCAATTCTCTTTTCAAAGAAAAAGGGTATCTTATTTCGTCTACTTTGCAAATGAAACGGTCATACAAATCTGAATGAATGAAGTTAAACTATACTCAGGGCTATCTAAACTGCGATAAATAATATTTTAATCAACGCATCAGAACTTGAGTGAAAACCAATTGGCTGTAAAACTTCACTGGATAACAACATCTGTCTGAATTTTAGAATTTTTACAAATAAGTTGGCTGTAGAGCCTCACTGGATAACAGCTTACCACTGACTTTGAGAATTAGTTACAACAAAAATTGGTTCTATGACCCTGACTTTGAGAACTAGTAATAGCAAGTTGTCTGTAATGAAGAATAACTGCATGACCCTGACTTAGAGAATAGTTGATAACACATTGGCTTTAAAAACCCACTAGGCGACGGACGGTTTGTGAGAATATTTTGTAATACATTTGCATCCAAAAGTAGAATGAACAAATAAGATGAAATGTACGTCTCATTGTAACAATATAAGAACAAGAAGGATTACGACGAGACGTAAGCTACGTCATGTTTGTGCATTCTACCCCAAAAGTCTTTCGATAACTTTTTCATCTACTTCACAAATTAGTGTATAGGTTTCACACAAGTCTGGTGGCTTCAGTTAAACTTTACTTTGTGCTTTTTAAACTGCGATACATTCCAATATATTATATAATTAACTTAAAGGGAACTTAAGAAAAATAATGTGGCTGTAAAGACTCACTGGGTAACGACATCTTTCTGACTTTGAGAATAGTAATAACAAATTGGCTATTAAGACTAACAGCATGACCCCAACTTTTATAACAGTTGTTAACACAGTGGCTTTAAAGACACACTAGATGACGGACTGTGATAATATTTTGTAATACTTTACAATCCAATATTCTTTCGAAAAGAGGACAACCTTTTCATTTACTTTGCAAATGATATAGGATCAGTATAAATCTGGAGTTAAGTGTTAAGTTAAACTATACTTTAGGCATATTTAACTGCCATACATTTCAATAACTGTAATGATAACTCGCCACAAAAACCAAACAAACAGAACAAGCTGGCTATTCAGACTCACTGGAGAACAACATCCCCCTGGCTCGTGCTTGGAGCTGTCCAGTCAAACACTGCGGAACTCTTGGGCGATGCCTCATTGTGCGTCAAAGCGTTGCCCAGCTAGTCAAGGAAAAACACCAGGAAAATGTTTACCCTAAGGCAACACTGAATGAAATTCAACATATTTTAACATTTAAAAGTAAACCAAAGATGATACACCCCTGATACAAAATATAATTAGAGTGTAAATTAAACACTTATAACTATATCAACAAGTTCAGGATCATTAAACGACATTGTAGAATGTTGAATTCTGCTAATAAGAGCACAGACAATTCAACCAAATTATTTGGGTCATACTGCAGATAATTATGTTGATAAACTTTGAATTGGTGTAAGTAGATACACATAGCGATATTGAATTATACATAATATAATTATAATATTTGACTATGATAATATCGATTTTGGTGAGAGGAGGAGGGAGAGACGAGAGAGAGAGAGAGAGAGAGAGAGAGAGAGAGAGAGAGAGAGAGAGAGAGAGAGAGAAAGAGAGAGAGAGAGAGAGAGAGAGAGAGAGAGAGAGAGAGAGAGAGAGTAAACAACAAAGTATTATATATAGGCTAGATACGTAGAGAGACAAAGAGATAAAAAGACAGAGTGGAATACAGGGAATATATAGATAAATAGATAGATAGATAGATAGATAGAAAGATAAATAGATAGATAGATAGAAAGATAGATAGATAGATAGATAGATAGATAGATAGACATATGAATAGTGAGAGACAATCAAACAGACAGAGACAATCAAACAGACAGAGATAGACAGAGATACGAGAAGAGATGATAGTAAAAGCGTACCGGTTGAGAGCATATGATTTTTGAGTTGCCAGTGCTGTCCACACTGAAGTCTCCGATGTTGTCCGTGCTCTGTCCATCTGCCTTGCGGCCCGCCACCAGGAACCCTTTGAACTGGGCGCCACCTGTCCCCCTCAGAGTCACTGTGGGGAATAATGAGCCGAAAAGATAGAATTGAAAGAAATAGTTTAAACGACAACACAAATTAAAGCAAAGGAAAATGACAATATCATTAATAATAACAATAACAGCAATAATTATGACGATGGCGACGACGACAACAACATCCATACGATAAATAATATATACAATAAAAGAAACAACAAATTAAAAAGATTACCAACATCCACAACACCAGAAAAAGCACAATCAGCACCACCATCCCCGACAAAAAGAACATCAACAAGGCAGCAGAAATTGATGAAATGAAAGACTGTAACGCCTCTCCTGATACAATCTATAATACTTTTCGAAACGTACTTTGTAATTATTAGTTTCGCATACAAATAGTGAAATAATTTTTGAAATCTAAAAATGGGTGAAAGCCATGATGCCACTCTGCTGTTAAAAAAGTCCTGAAAAAGGTTGAGGAGAATGAGGAGGTAACGAAGAAAAGAAGAAGAAGAAGAAGATGAAGAAGAAGAAGAAGAAGAAGAAGAAGAAGAAGAAGAAGAAGAAGAAGAAGAAGAAGAAGAAGAAGAAGA
>RQTK01000258.1:73006-153311 GCA_003991915.1 Elysia chlorotica
AGTAGTAGTAGTAGTAGTAGTAGTAGTAGTAGTAGTAGTAGTAGTAGTAGTAGTAGCAGTAGTAGTAGTAGTAGTAGTAGTAGTAGTAGTAGTAGTGGTTTTTGTTGTTGTTGTTATAGAAAAATACGAGGACTAGTAAAAAAAAGTAGCGGTGGCGCTATTGCGGCCGTGTAATCGTAATAGTACACTGCTAGAGGTATAATTAATTTTACATAAGTATTTTCATTCCACAGTGCCCGTATCAAATTACTGATTACATAAATGAATATCTTTTTTTCCCCTTATTTTAACTTTATAAAAAAATATAATTATGTTGAGTGACAGATGTGTGATGACTGGCACAATTCACAAAATGTTAACCTAATTTTTGTTATCTACTTTTTGTACTACAAGCCCTGTGTAGGGGATAATAATGTATGTTGTTTTCAGATACTGTAAAAAGTTGTAAACGATGATTTTCAACTTAAGTTTTAATAATTAATTATCTAATATATTTATTACAATTTCTATTGCTTATTCTCATTTTAGCTTGGTGGTGCTACACTATTTAAAATCACTGAATTATGGTCCGTTTTAACAGGTGTAACAAGATAAGCAGAGGATGATATCAAAACAGTGTGACAGATGACAACACTCAATAACTGGAACAACGCCCCCGTAACCCACCCGCATTGTCCATCCAATCTGCCATATAAGAGCCTCAGGAGCGTTTGTTTTGCGAATGTTAATAAAAAAAAGTTAAGCTTTTCATGTTCGTTATGATACAGAAGACTCGTTTGAATAGATATCTAGTGTACGTGGTGCTTGATAAAAGGAGAATAGTTTTTGTTTTAAATAGATTTGATTTAATCGCAACGTATACGTTCTTCATTACGAGTTATACGCTATTACAGTTCGCTCTTTAATAATGCAGGAAGTCGTCATTTTTTTTTATACGGGCGTTTGATTAACACAAAAATACAACAGCTTGTTCAAACTGTATGTTGCAATTGTTTAAGATAAGGGGATGAGGGGGCGAGGGAGGTGAACTGGGGTAGTGGCATAGTGTTTGTCTCTCAACCAGGAGTCTCTGGTTCGAAAAAATTATATGTTCGGTTTCGTCAGTAATATGTGACTGGGTTAGACAGGAGTCATGGTGCACGCACTGTCTTTGTGTAGCAGCTCCTAATTTCCAGACTTTAGATTTTAGTCTTGTGGCCCATCAAAATTGTAGGTTATATAACCCTAAGAATGTAAAAAATATGTTCCCCCCATTAAATTAATACACTCTTCAGTGCACTTCCTTTATAGAGAGCTCGAAACAATCCAATTAAAAAAACAACGTGGAAAACGATTTTTCATCCGCAATTAAAATCGGTAAATAAAAAAAAAACACTGAAAAATATGCTTATCTATTACCGCTTAGAAGTTGGGTTGTCTGTAGTTTAAAATTTGACATCATAATATTTTAACTACTATAGAGAGGAAAATATTATAAATGAAAAAAAAAAGTGTTAATGTTATCTTTGTTACAGCTGTTGGAATGCTACAATAAGGTACTATTGTGCAGAGGGATGTTACTTTTGGAATTATTTTAGAAACAACCGCCTGTCAAATAAAGCGCAGTGCAGTTGTCGATTTGGAATCATAAGATCGCAATTCTTAAAAAAAGAAAAAAAAATGTCAAGTACAATCGAATTTTATAGCCAACATGTCCTTCTGGCTATTAATAATGTAGCTAGTTTTAAACTTTCCTGGGAATTATGATATTGAATAGAGGAACAAGCAACAACATAGACTCAAACTTATATAGTTGATGTATAAAAATGAATAGAGCAAGTTATAAGAAGGTGCGTCACATACCTATGCCAAAAAGGTTTACTCTCCACAGTGCAATATCCAGATAGCAATACGTCCTATCCCGTATGAACCTTCGTGGTATAAACTATAGTCTTAATGTGGAATAGACTGATTAATGTTATATAGCCTAGTTTAATATCCATTTTGAACATGCATGAACATCGGGGGTACTTAAACGAATGCTTTAAAACCAACTCACTGATAATTAAAATACATTTAGCACATCCGTATTTGTGCTTTATCACTCCTATGATAGTCTCAGTTTTTTAATAAAATAATTTAACATCATCATTTCACAATACAACTATGGTAGAGGTTATGAACTAGTGAAAGGGTTAAAAAATATTTGCATCCATTGAGTAGAGGCATGGGCGTAGCAATATCGACCTTGACATTGAGCTAGGCATAACAGTGCGGCTTATTAAAGACTTAGATAACTCGTGTGAGTGATGACTGTATCTATCCGAGCCCTCCTTAACAAGTCTGTACACGACAGCAGCTGTTGGATGCTGAGCATCAATAACAAAAACATAGGCCATTACATTACAACACTTGGACCTACCTAAACCTGTCGGCCTGTCAGCACTCGCTACACTAAGTGCTTTTTTCTGACTGCGTGTGGAGCCTTGCTAATCACTGTACTGCTCCCCGAATCATGAATCTGTAAAGTGGAAAGTACAGACCTTTTAATTAAAACGTCTGATTCACTCTAAGAGCAATGCATAGAATGCACATATTTTAAGGTCTAATTTAAAGTTATTCAAATTATGTCGGTATGGTTGCGTTTCATTTTTTTTAAAAGTGAAATATTTGGAGATGTTTGTGTGTAAAAATATTTATCAAGAAAAAATGTTTTACAAACTAAAAACAGAAAGAACATAAACAATAAAGGACAACATAAACCAAACAAAAATTATAAAAGATAAATTATATTCATTCAAATGCCATTCAATTGAAAAGATGTGCATGAGCTTATACGAAATTTCACATCTAAAGACTGGACATTTTTTTATCTCTCGCACAATTCTCCAACCATGAACAAAATTGGCACCTGTCATGAATTAAAATGTAGATTTTTTTGGGTTAAAAACCTGGTTTCAAGTCATTTTTTTATTTTTATAGTTTTCTTTTAAAGCATCACGGAATAATTATATGACACTGTACACATTGTAGGCTTGCATCTACTTACGTCCTAACTCAAACGGTCGTAAAAAGATTTTTATATTTTTTATTAAAAAAAAACACCTACAAAAGTTTATCAGTCTGCATTCAGGGCCATCTCAGCTTTTCAAACTAACTTAAATAAAAAACAATCAAACAAACAAAACAGTTTTAATATTTACATCAGGCAGTTTCTGGACGAATCGGGAGATGTTATACCCTTGGTGCAAGGCAGTCGAACTGCTGCCATTCCATGGAGAAATGAACAGAATTAGCCACGCAAACTCAGATGGAAAATTACCACACGACTCACCCTCCACTTTATTGTGCTCATTAGTAGAGCTTTTATGGCCCATCTATCCACTCTGAGTCCATCGAGTATACTTCGGACATTATCATGACAGCTCTATCAGTCATTACAATTATAACTTTATAGTCGAAGACCCCGCCACGCTTGCGTTTGTTTACTAGCCCTGTAAACCAACAGCGCCTCGAAACCACAATTCACCATAAATCTCATCCTATAGCAACGAAGCAAGTTTGTGTGGAGGGCTTCCACCGATCATTATTGTAAAACATGCTAACTATCAGTGGCGAGCGGAGACACGCAATAAGCCCCGTGGTCTCGATTCTTACGTTTAATTTTTCTACCCATTCTCCAATTTTTTTTCTCTAGGTCTAGTCTAAGCTTCATCATGTGCAGGTCAAGCAAGTGAAATGAACAAACCTGTGCACGATACGGATTTTAGTGATCTATTAAAATAAACGTTATTAGTTTATATAAGGCGGAATGGTCACTTGAAAGCATGTTTGCTTAGCCCACTCAGCCTACTCTACATCAATGCAAATCGTCCTGAGCCTCATAAACCTAACTGCCATTCAGAAGAAATGTTTGCATGTACTTTCTTGAGGCAGTCTTTTTATGTAAAGAATCACCGAATATAAGAAATTACTGACAACGACGTGAAGTGCAACATAATCTATTGTTTCGTACAAACACTGCTTAACCTTTTCACTTGCTTCTAATCTGAAGTGTGAACAATGTCTGCATATTAGGGAAACTTTCATGAACATTCGTCTGTGAAGCTAATCAATAATCGTAGTCTATCACTTAATATAGTTTCAGTCACAAAACAGACTTCAAACATGGGTGTATGCATTTTAACTGATTCAATTACAAAACCTCCACTCGCATTGTTAAAGTCAGTCTTTTAAATCTCAAACTACCCCCCTTAAACAGTTTTGCGTTCTGTCACACATGAGATCGTACCGTGTTACACGGACTCCTGTTCAACCAATCACATTATACCGAAGTTGAACGAATCAGTAGTGGGTGAAATCCGACCGAAAAAAACAACATAAAAAAACAACAACACCTGTGTTGGGTTTTGATTTGCAGACTTCCCGATTTGGAAACCAACATTCTACCATTTGGGTCGGTAAAGGTAAAAAATGCATGAAACCAAAACAAAAAAACCCTTGACAAAATGGGCCAAGTCAGTCCATGTTATGACAGCATGCGAAGAGAAGCCTCTCATAGCGGATACCGTTACAAACCGATGATTAGAGAGGAGCTACATGAGTGAGATGCGTCTACTCGCTTTTTGCTGTTTAAAGCGACACCCATAGATTGTGTACTGCTATTTGGAATACATTATTGTTTCAAAAGTGCGCAAACTGTAACTTATACAGCGTTGTAAAATGGTAGACTAACAGTAAAGCCATATGAAATTACGCTTACTTACAAAAGTCAAGCATTATCATACAAACTGCAAAAATGTATTCCATGAAGCGATTTTTTTTTAAATTTAGGGATTATAACCCATAAAATCTTAAGAACCAGAAATCAAAGCTGTTAAAACGGAAATGAGATCATTATGTTCATGACTTTTTCTTCCCCTTATAAAGATCCATATTCGATTTAGAAAATTTAATGCATGTATTTAGAAGGTAACATTGTAGCTACAAGTCTAGACTTAATAATTTTTAACATACAATTCGTGCTTTTTACTTCGAAAAGGTTATTTATTGGAATACTGATAAATAGTTCAGGAGAGTTCGGTTCATAACTAATATATGCTTGTACTTATACGACTTGTATATCATATTCGTTAAAACTACAAGACAGCTTTCTAAGATTTGAAGGGTGCGCCCAAGTCATCAACATTAGCTTAAGTTTACACTCGTGACTCGACCGCTTATCAAAATTAATATCAGATGACGGAATGATTGTGCAGATCATAAGGATAACAACGGAAAACATTCTGTCCATTTTAATTGAAGGAAGAATTTAATTTCACGTGCTCTGGTGTAACCATACTAAGCGATCATTAAAAAGGACACTGCCCTTATCATTTCGTCGGAAGGTGTACATTAAAGTTAATTATATATATATACATTAAAACCCCCAGTGTCAAACCACTACAGATGTTATGTGAGCTTGTTTTATTTTAATTACCAATTTCTTTTATACTCGACATTTTCTGGTGTCTTCATGTCATATTAAGTACCTTTGTCTAAGAAAATATAATTTTACGCCCCAAAATCATCAAAACGCAAGAGCCACCTGAAATACTTCTCAGTTGAAATTCTCTACAGTATTTAAAATGTTCGTGGCTGTGAGATATAAACAAAGCTGATTACAATCTAAAAGCATGCGTTTCAGGATGGAGACATCCACAAAGAAAACCATGAAAAGCTTTATACCGAGGTCGACCGAACCAGTAGTGCGTGTAATCGAAAACAGAAAACAAAACACAAATTTGATTTGCAGTCTTCTTGATTAGGACTACCATTTGTTTCGGTCAATGCCAAACCCACAGTAGTACGCAAACTTGTTTGTAATCATATCAATGCAGATATGATTGTAGCATTCAAAGCTGTTTAAAATAAGAAGGGCCAGGTACACATCTCAAGAGTTTAGCCCCAGTTTCTCATTTCACACCTCCCTGTGTATTTTATTATCAGGTGTCCAACACTTTTGTAACAAAAAGTGCAACCATATAATTACTTTGTAAAAGAGAATTACTTAGTTTATTCTTTGTATGTCTCTCATATTCTGTCTTTTCATCTTGTCCTTCCTCTCTGTCTCTGTTTGTGTCGCAAGCGTTAGCTGTATATCTCTGTCTCTGTCTCTCAGTCTGCCTGGCGTCGTTGTTTCTATTTCTTTCCCTCCCCCCCCACCCGCTACATTTATACCTTCTCCTCTCTCTCTCTCTCTCTCTCTCTCTCTCTGTCTCTTTATTTCTTTATTCAGTTTTCTGACGGTTCAACTGTTTCTCCGCCATCTGTTTCCTTTTTATCACTGTCTTTTTTCCTTCCCTAGTGTCTTGGTCTCTGCCTCTCTCTCTATGTCTGCCTCCCGGTCGCAGTCCCCGTCTCTATGTCTCTCTATCTGTCTCTGCCTCAGTCACTCTCTTTGTTATCTGTTTGTCTGTCTGTCTGTCTGTCTGCCTGTCTGTCTGTCTGTCTGTCTGTCTATCTTTCTAAATTCCTCTGTCACAGTATCTTGCTACCTCTGTCTGTCTTTCTCTCTATATCCCTCTCTAATCCTTAATACATTTTCGTTCTGTCTCCTCAGCATTGTCCATTTTTCTTGATCAACTTTTTCCTTTTAACTGCAATCATTAATTGATCGACAATTTCACAGCATTTATTCCTTCTTGAACAAACACCTATAACTGTTCTTGCTTAATTTGTTAAAATATTTAGAGTATCGGGTAATCGTAGCTTAACAAGGCGTCACTGCTTTTTTTGCAGGTTGAACTATACTCAATTACTCTTACACAAAATCCTCATGTTTGTATATTTTCTCTCCTTACGTGGCTAAGTTAGGCTACCTGGCTGAGAGCTACCATAAATAACGCATGCCAACTTTACGTTTTGCCATAAATATGTATGTACCAATGTACCAAGACTTCTGTCGTCACTGATCACGCAATAGTTCACCGATTTGACCAGCTGAGTTGATAAGGCCCTGATCGGGAAATGAACCCGCGACTTCTGGTTAGAAGTCGCAGGTTCCACTAACTGAATCAACAAAATAATCCCCCTAAGTATGTTGAATCACCAAATAAGTTTTTAGTAATTGATAAAGTGGATGAATACATTTTAATCATCAATTACCATTTGATATTAATTTTTCTGAATAAATTATTTTTTATTATAATAATATAGAATGATTAATAATTACGTCTTTCTTTATGAGTCTAACATAAGATAATTATAAATTTTTTCAAAATCATTCGTAAAATGTGAAGCTGCTCGTCATTAAGTGATAATTGAAAATGATAAAATCACGTAAAGCGTTTTTTTAAATCTCTAATTTTATTAATAAAACAGTTTTATCAATCCACCGGATTTCACACAGCCTGTATATTTCGAAGAACGGTGTTTTCTTCTCATTCTTCTCACAAAGGCAGCGAAAAATCGTATTTTTTTTTTTTTCGATATGAGTCTAAAACAACGATGAGTTCGACCCAAGGCGTCCAAAAATAGACGCCTTGGTGCGACCAACATTTCTCGTTTTTAGATAATGGTTTCACACTGCCTCACTAGATATTTTAAAAGATAGTTGATGCGATAGACTGCTTACCTGTTAGGTAGGTCTACTAATAATAAATTTATTGGTCTCCAACTTCAAAATCAAGAGCTGTCTGATTTCCCAGCAAAGTTTGTCAACGGGCACGGGACAGTCTGAAGCCTGCGATGATAACCAGCCTTGTTAACCAGGTCTCAATTCTCTTATGTAAGACCGTTAGATCTACATTGCCTCTGTAAACGTCAAGGTAAGATTTATCCGCCTTTCACTCGATAACTTGTAGGACACTAGTATGATAAAGCCACTCAGTCTCTCGGAATTTACCAGCTCAAATCACGTGTGTCGTTAATGGTAATATATCACAAGATCTTTAAATGCGGGCAATTTAAATAGTACAAATATAGGTTCAACACACTTAGAAATACATATCCAAATTTTAAGTTACAACTCTGAACCTAGTGTATTTTTGTTTTAATTTTCATTTCGTCATTATTATTATTATTATTATTATTTTATTATTATTATTATTATTATTATTATTATTGTGAAGCGCTTGAGTATGTTTGGGGTAGAGCAATATAGAAAGAAAGATTATTATTATTATTATTATTATTATTATTATTATTATTATTATTATTATTATTAAGGTGCGGAGGTACCCTAATCTGCCTTAGAAAACACTCAAAATGAAATGTAGTTCTCTACCCAAAAGAATAGCTTCAAAGCCTCCAAAAGTTTAAAAGTCCAAGAACAAAGTCCTTGCCTACACTAATGTTTTCAGGGTTTTAAGTGGGAATTCTTTCCTAACTTCATGAAGTTGAAAAAAAAATTGATTGATAGGATACAATGACCAAACCAAAATACGAATGCAAGGCGGATAAGACGAAAAATTTTGAGACATAGGACACATGAGTAGTATTGTCCCAAGGTTAAAACACCCACTTGAAATTGTTACAAGAATTCAAAACATAAGAGTTCATCTTCACTTGAACAAATTACATTTGCAGGATGTTCTAGTGCTGAACGTGCGTTACTGAAGGTATCAATAATTTGTAAACATTTTATGGTTTGTTTTCGGCAAACGTATATTACATTATGTGCCTGGATACTTAATGATAGCAAAGACCCTAGCACCATGATGAAATGGATCTCAAGGAACCATTTTTAGACTTTGAAGCTCTGAATCAATAAGTAAATAGTGTTGTCTCTCTGCCTATAATTTTTCTATTTGTTACTTACAAGAAGTGATATACAACTTTGCAGGTTATAAAAATTGTTGCATTTTATATTTGTTATTGTATTAATAATTTAAGACAAAAAAAAGAAGATATAAACACCACGAAATCTAACCAAACTCAAATTACACACATAACTCAGAGATCAACCATGGGTCAAAATTATTTTGGATAGGCATCTCTTTTTCTTTTTAATACTTATTATAGTGACAAGTATTAAAACTATTTTCATAATTTGTACCCCAAATTTAAAATAAACCAAACAAATCAAAAGTGAATACAATAATTTTTATTAAAGTACTTTCTATTTTCCTAAAATCTGAAACATTAGTTTAGAATGTCTCCTGCAGCTTTAGAGTGACATTTAAAAATAGTGCAATTACCCATTTCATTGATAATACAATAAAAAACAAAATCTTATGAACAAAAAACAAGAAAAATGACACAGGAGCTTTATTGAGATCCCAACAATAGTCGGTGGGGAAGTTTGGTCTCAACATAACTCAATCTTAAGGATATCTTTGATAAAATACACCTTTTAGATAAAGGCATTTTAAAGGTGGGATTAATCTTTTTTTTTTTTTTTTTTTTTTACCTTTATCAAGGAATGCAAATATATCTACAGAATGGCAAGACAAGAAGTGCGATTGTGACACACACATGTGATATATAATATGATTTCTTTCGCACAACGTACATCATTATTTTCACAAAGTTTATAGAAAATACTAGACGGTAATATCATCTATAGCAAAATGCCTGCAATGAAAGTGCAAGTTTCAAAATGTGATGATAAAGAAAATATCTCATGTATACTTGTGAACAAAAATGCACCAAAAAATTTATAGGATTCAAGACAAGTCCTTGTTTACCAATCATTATTCTTAAAATTATCTTGAATTCTCGTATTGATCTGAAAATGAATTAAGCTAATTACAAAGCTCTTGCATATATAGAAATCTTTGTATCTCTCTAGGCCAAATTAAATATAAAAAACAAACCCACAACATAATAGATTGAACACAAAAACTCTTTTGGTACAAGGCTATCATTATGCTTCACATTATCAGACAACAATCATTGCACCTAAAATTCTCATCTTCAAAATATATGTGATTTTACGTGTTGCCACACATGAAACAGGGCGATTAAACTGACACCGACCCAACCAGTAGGGTTCGAAATCGTACAAGACCCAACCAGTAGGGTTCGAAATCGTAAAAAATAATTTTGTACAGATTGTAACATACCAACAGCAGAGCTTCCAATCTCTACCACTTAAGCCAGTTTGCTTGACACTAGATTCAAGCTAGCTAACATATTATTTGTACAATAATATAATGCACACCTTTTGAATAAACCTCAAATACACAGGAACAGGAAAAATTAAAATCATTGCTAAAAAATAAATTGATTTGAAACGATGATGGATACATTTTCAAAACATTTACTGAAAAAAAAAAACAACTCATAAAATAAAATAAAAGTAAAACTTAAAATAAAAAAAAATGCAGAAACTGATCATGAAAAGGATGTCAGAAACTCTTAACTAAAAAAAAACGCCAAAAAAAATTTCTTTGTCAAATAACTTCTTAACGCGCATGATAATTTCACAGTACTTATAATCCGTGAAAGCTCAGGATAAAGCCTAAAGCTTAATGACCTTCTTGGGACTAATAATAGTATGACATGACTTGTTTGAACAGTTTAAAAGGGATATTCTTCAGCATGACAATATTTACATTATAATGTAACTGACATTAACAAAAGTATATAAAAAGTATAAGGCAGGGCAAGTAAAATGATCACAAAAGTGTCAATTTGGTAACAGCCAACATAAATCACTACATTCTATTCAATATTAGAATAAAAAATAAAACCCATTTATTTCTCTGAACAAAAGGCAAAACATAAATGACCCATCAAAACATTTTTTTATTTATTTTTTTGTTTGTTCGAGATCAATCGGAGATGTTTTTGTCACAACTGGACTTTCCGTGTGCTTTTCCAGCACATTTTACTTTGATAAAGTAACTATTTTCTGATCATACATCCTTCAGCTATATATGGAGCAATCCTGATTAACAAGACAATATTGCCAAGTTCGATGTCCTTGTCTTAACAGAAAAGACTTGCTTGCAATCAAGCAATAGAAATTTGTGCAGTTTAACTCTGCCAACTATTTTCCAGGCTTTCTCATGCAATCTTCATCTCAATCATTGCTCGCATGATGAACATTTTGGGAATTGAATTATTTAAAGATTTATCTACCTTGCTGCACTTTTTGCCTGTGCATCTATAATCTTTTTTATCATCTCGTCTTCCTCCCCGTCATCGGCGCTGACAAAAGGAGTGACGGAATCCTCCTCCTCCTCCCCCTCCCTCTCCTCCTCCTCAGAGAGTGAAAGTCTGTTAGGAGCGTCATCACACTGATTGGCCACCTCATGGTCACAAAGCTCGTTGACCAGGTTGGTGGAACTCTTCTCCCTTTCAACAACCACGGGGCCTTCACTGTGCGAGGGATCCATCGACCTTGAACTTTGGGCATCGTGGTCGCTGGGAAGCAGGTCAAACACCTCGTCGTAGAAGTACGAGTCTGCTGGCGTGGGCCGAGGGGGGCGTGGCAGCGAAGGGCTCTGGACTCCGACCTCCCTGGTGGTGCCCCTAGTAGATGGCGGGGAGCTAGAGTCCCTTTTGCTCTGAAGTCTCTCAAGTTTGTCCGCCAGCACCTGTGCTGCCAGTTTCTGGTGGGCCAGGGCTTCATTCTTTTCTGAGATCTGCAGTGTTTGTTATAATATATAATCAAAATCATGATTTTTATTTGAGAGTGTCTCTATCTCTCTCTCTCTCTCTCTCTCTCTCTTTCTATCCTTTTTAGTACTAACAGTTATGGGTACAAAATGCTCTGTTCGTTTAGAGTAAAGGTAATTTCCATTATAGATCACACTATGTTTGAACATGGGTACAAAACACTATGTAAGGTAAGGTTAAAGGAATTTTCCATTTTCTTGTTTGGAAAAAAATATTTTTTTGTGTGCTTTGGGTTTGAAGTCTTCTTTCCACCTGTATTGCTTTACAGATGAAATAGACTATCCAAGTTCAGAGACAAGGAAGACCTCCGAAAAAGGAAGTTCATTGTCAGACATGTCTCTACAGGAGCTAGTCACTGTTCTCACAGATATGGTAAGGTTTTCAATTCATTTTCTCATTAGGAATTTTATCAAAGCATAACAGTTTCATTCATTTGGTGACTTTTTTCGTTGGGGAAAGGGGGAGTGTGTGTTTGTCTATGGGTTTAAAGTTGTTGTTTTTTTCTTTGCATCTGGCCACCAGTTAAAAGCATGTTGAAATTTTGTGAATCATTAATTTTTTACTTCCTCCTATTCATACATTTTAAAAACATTAAGATCATTCAAGACTTCTTTTTTTTTATTGCTATCCATTTTAGGATCATAACTTTAAATTTGTGTGCCATATTCAATTCATTTGCCTAAGACTTAGATTCAATGTCGTTAGTTTCTTATAACAATCTGAAAACATATAGATAAATTATATATCGTGAAAATATTTCAATAGATGCGTTGCATTTTCTTCTGCTTGCTACCAAATTGAGCATATGAAGAGTCATCGATTTTTAAGACAATGTGAAATATGAAAGTTTTGCAGTACGAATCTGATAGGAATTATTTCTTTGACAATTTTCATCCCTCATTAAGTGGATCTCTAAACTGTTCTATAGATTGCTAAAAATAAAAGCCCACAAAATGAAGTGTTTCTATTAGAAATTTCTTTAACAATTATGATATTCTATTCACCAACTTTTCATGATCAGGCCTGAAGGTATTAAAATTATGAGAGAGAGAGAGAGAGAGAGAGAGAGAGAGAGAGAGAGAGAGAGAGATAGAGACACTCTCAAATAAAAATCATGATTTTGATTATATATTATAACAAACACTGCAGATCTCAGAAAAGAATGAAGCCCTGGCCCACCAGAAACTGGCAGCACAGGTGCTGGCGGACAAACTTGAGAGACTTCAGAGCAAAAGGGACTCTAGCTCCCCGCCATCTACTAGGGGCACCACCAGGGAGGTCGGAGTCCAGAGCCCTTCGCTGCCACGCCCCCCTCGGCCCACGCCAGCAGACTCGTACTTCTACGACGAGGTGTTTGACCTGCTTCCCAGCGACCACGATGCCCAAAGTTCAAGGTCGATGGATCCCTCGCACAGTGAAGGCCCCGTGGTTTGGATAGTCTATTTCATCTGTAAAGCAATACAGGTGGAAAGAAGACTTCAAACCCAAAGCACACAAAAAAATATTTTTTTCCAAACAAGAAAATGGAAAATTCCTTTAACCTTACCTTACATAGTGTTTTGTACCCATGTTCAAACATAGTGTGATCTATAATGGAAATTACCTTTACTCTAAACGAACAGAGCATTTTGTACCCATAACTGTTAGTACTTACAATTTAAAACAGAAATTCCTACTATCATATTTTTATTTAGCTCACATAAAAAATATTTGAAAAAAACTAGGGTTAATTTTTTTTTACTTTTTAGCAATATGTGCTGAATGAAAAATCCAATTCATAATTTAGAACACAACAATATTTTCTGCAGTCTGCTAAGAGCAATTCACTTTCCTAAAACACAATTCCAACATTGGGAATTCATTGAACAGGCAAGCAGGCTGGAAAAATACAGCAAAACTGCTCTCTGAGGCATCTAGAAGTTCCACTGTTAAAGTTATTGGAATAAAGGTGAGCAAGCTATCAATGATTATACCTTTTAATGAACGTTTTCATGTCAATATCAATTTTACTGTTGTTGCTGTAATACTCAACCTTTGTGAATAAATGAAAGTTAATCTTATCTTATCTTACCGTCATTCATGACCTGAATCAGCCACTTGATGGCAGCCTTGGCCTTGGCCGATCTGCTTGACAGGGTGGCGATTTGCGACAGCCGCTGACTTAACTTGCGGCTCTTGCCCAGCTGCTCCTCAAACGCCGAGCGGTAGGCGTCCACTGTGAGGCTGCACTCCTCCCACCGCTGCTGCAGCCAGTCGCCCTGAAACGACAGCACCACGATATTTTCTTTAAATGTGCTACTAAAATTATAGTCAAAGAATCATTGTCCATCTTAACATGTACTAACACACGCCAGTCTCCCTGCAGCTTACTAGCGCAATGACTTTCACAAATATAATTGGGGGTAGGGGTGGCGGGGAATAGCTCTAAAGGTAGAGCGTTGGTCTCCCAAACGTAAGGTCACCAGTTCAAAACCCAAAATTGGTCAAAAGTGTATTTGTACGATTTCATCCCCTACTATTTGGACCAGTTCCACTATAATGTGACCAGGCGAGGTATGAGTCCAGGCCTCCCAGTACTGTCTTTTGTGTGGCAAAATAGCTCAAGATGTAGAGCGTAAGTCTCCCAATCAGGAAGTCCTTGGTTGATAACTTCCAGTGCTTAGCTTGATAATCTTAGATCATTACCGCCTCACAATAGCTCCATCTGAAGTGGCCTGCCTTCGCAAGCAGACAGTGCGATACTCGGCAGGTGTCCAAAATCTTGTCTGATATATTTCTAGAAATTCGTGGCATGTAGATCTAATTAAATCTAAATAACATTGGCTCAATCTCCAGGGCTCAGGACTGAGGAGCTGGAGGTCCTAGATTCAAATCGTTGGGGTCGTCGCTCTTTTTCCACTCAACCCCCTTTTTTTTTCGCTCATCTATGTAAGAAACCAATGGATCCTAACATTAATTTGAAGATTGCATTTTCAAAATATAAGGCGTCAGATATCTCTAGCGTTAGTGCTCTGGATTGACGAGAAGGAGGTCAAAGATTCAATCCTCAGCTGATATTTCTGTTTCTTTTAATTGGGGCTACAAGGGTTCTAAACGCATAAGCCTTTCAGTCAAGAGACACACAGGAAGAATGTTGTTCCATGCAAAAAAAGGATTCGGACTGAAACATACCACACTCACAGCTCTTTGAAATCGCTGGACTGAACAAGAAATACGAAAAATTCCATACTTCTTTCCCAGGAGAGATACATATCATGAAATGACATTAAAAAGGTGATATCTACATTTTTTTTAAGCATTTAAGAAAAACACAGTCAAAAGTTTGGACTATAACTAGGCTGCCTAGTACAAATAGAACCTTATTATGCTGTCATCTCTATTATTACCAAAACTGCAGATAAAACCTAAAAAAAAATGTCTACCAAAATAATAATCAAGAAATCATTGAATACTAATGTTGTCCATCTAAACATAATTGTACTAACGTAAGCCAGTCTCCATCTTACACAAGATCATGATATCTTTCTAAAACATGTCTACTAAAATAAAAATTCAGGAATCAATGAATACAATGTGGTGAAATATGCCTACTAAAATAATGATTGAGGAATCACTAAATACTGTGTGGTGTTTTTACATGTGTCTGCAGATTAAAATAGAGTCATGGTTAACTTCAGTCGAGACGCTAAGTTAATGAATAGAGAAAACTCATCTTTTCTTCTTTTTTTTTTATAAGCCCATGCCTTTTAATATTCAAACTCCTACTACACAATACATACAAATTCACCTAGTAAATCATAATGAGCGTAAGGGACTACAATTTTAGTTTTTCTTCTTATTAAAACTACAGAACTTGAACCTCGGTTACTAATCAGCTATCTTTGCACTGTCTTTTGCAGAAAAGTTGTAAGGCACTGGGTCTAAGATATTGAAAAGAAAAATGAAACAAATTTATGTGTGAGAGGCTCACCTCTTCCCGCAGTTTAGCGACCTCCTTTCTGAGGTTGGCTGCCGCATGGGCACATCCGCACGGCTCTGGGCTAGACAGGCGGCACTTGCATGCACCCAATACTGCCAACTGGAGCAAAGCAATGGGTTTGTTTTAAAAAAAAATAAAATAATTATGGATAAAATATGCACACCAAAATGAGTCTAGTTGCGGTCTAGATTTACTTCCGTATTGAGCATAGGGCAGAGTAGTAGGCCAACCAGAAACATAAACCCACAGTAGCAGTGAAACTGCACTTTTTTTTTAGGGTTTTACCAAAATTCATATCTTTTGAACGAATAAAGAAAGAATAAATTTTTTTAAAGATTTGAAAACTTCAGCCTTTTATCTTTCAAATAAATGGCTACACTCACCGATTACATGTACACAATGTGACTCCCTTGAATTAGGCTCAATTTAAAAAAGGGTGTAATTCCTTTTTTCACCAAACCAAATCAGTTTTTGTTTGCACTTCAGAAAAGTAACTTTATGTCTTATTAGCATTACTGTTGTTGTTATTTATTATTATTATTATTATTATTATTATTATTATTATTATTATTATTATTATTACTTTTGTGATGAAATGAATAGATCAACTTGTTTTACATGATGAGTTTACTTTGCATTACTGAATTATTATTAATTATTATTCTTCTTATTCTTATCATTCTTATTATTCTTATTATTCTTATTATTCTTCTTCTTCTTCTTCTTCTTCTTCTTCTTCTTCTTCTTCTTCTTCTTCTTATTATTACTATTATTATTATTATTATTATTATTATTATTATTATTAATATCATGATCATTATTTTACCTCACTGGACGAGAAAGAGCCGTACTCATCCTCGGCCACCTTGCTCTTGCCCTGCTCGTACTTAAGTCTCTCGGCCACATCGACCAGTGCCAGCAGCTCATCTCGCTCTCTTGAAATGGCTACATAATCAGACAAAACAACCACAGCATTGATATGATGAGATAACCCTTTCATTTTTTTCTTACTCCTATCCACCTCTAGCTATCAGTAGATTCTTATATAAGAACATAGAAAAAAAATCCAGCTATCAACATTTTTAGAGCCTAGCTTTTATAAAAAAAAAAAAATAAAAAAAAAAAAAAGCAATAAAAAAAACACTGACATAAATTCCAACAACTATTTGTAAATTATACATGTTTTCCTGTTCTCTATAGAGGGAGGGAGAGAATTCTCTCCCTCTCTCTGGGTTTAACGTCTCCTAGGTTCCCCTGGGGGATCCTATACGGCGACAGGCGGCGTTGACAGAAGACAGAAGCTCAGGATGAAGGCAAGACATGATAGATCCTATGCTGGTTCATTCTATTACTACGAGGCTGGTCCTCTTATGTATGGGTTCCCTAATTTTGGAGGTTCTAAAGCGGAAAGGGAGGATAGGTTGAGACAGATAGACAAACCTTCCCTTCTACACTAGGGGGGTGGGTAAGGTTAGGTTTATACATTTAATTTTCTTTTTATGAGTGAGGCGGGAGATTGATGAAGTAGGTGCAACTGGTATGGCTGCATAGTTAAGACCGTGGGTATTACCATATTGGTATTCTAATTAAGTATTGTTCCACCATTCCCAATATTGCCGTGGCTATTGCAGCTCCTACGATCGCCACCTCCATAGCCATTCCTACTACTTCAGCAGTAGTTAAGTTTTTTTCTTTTTTTTTACATCTTGCTGCTAATTTTTTTCATTATGATTATCATTACCCTTTTTTATTAATATTTATGTCATTATTGCTACCACCCCCACTGCCACCCCTACTACCCCTATCACTATTATAACATTGTCTCTTGTGTTGCTATCATTGCCACAACTAAATTAACCATTATCCCCACCATCACCACTGTCACTCCTAGCATTGCCACCACCACTGTTACTGCCATGATTACATGTTTTCCTCATTTGAACGTTTAGTTTTGTTTTCCTATTTAAAAAAAAAATAAAAAAGGGGAAAAAATCAACTAAAGATGACAGTCAAGCTGCATGTAGAGTGGTCTCCACCTAATAAACTGTTCCTAAAGAGATGTGTGAAAACAACCTGGCAGTTAACACATCCTAATAAAACCTTTTTGAGCTCACTGACTGTCAACTACGAGAAGCTGATGGAATAAAATATTTCTTAGATCTTCCACCATTGAGCTCTCCGCTTAGCCTTTGGTAACTACAACTATACCCCTCCTCCCACCTCTCCGACTGCACTTCGACAGATGGGCAAAAAGATTCCAACAGCTCCTCACCACTGGTTAACGTAAATAATCTAAATAACAAAACAATTTAAGATACGGAGAAAAAAATTTCTCTCTGGCTTTCTTAAAACGGGTTCTTAGGCTGAATGCCATATGATTCACAGAGGGGTCCTTAACGCAGCAAGTTCTTACAGAGAGATCACTGTACTGAACAGTTCCAAATGCAGGATATATTGACTTTGGTTTTGAATTTCATCTCAAAATACATTGTAAGCTATTTCAACAGCGATATACTCTGAAAATAGAACTGGTGAAGAAGTATGTATGAGCAATCACTGAAATATACAGACCGGCTTTGTGGGCATTTGCTCGCTTCAGCTCCTCGTTCCTAGATTCCAACTTGGACATAAGAACTGCATTCTCTTGACACACCCTGACTCGTCAAAAGATGATAACATTGTATACTGAGAAGCATGTCTTTACACATCTATGTATTTGTCACCCCTAATTTTTCTAAAATTAATTTCTAATATAAACAAAAAAATCAGCACACAACTTCTACTCATATGTATACTTGCTCACCAACTATGAATAAAAAGGTATGACAAATAATGTGTAAAACTGTATTTCTAAAATTCATTGATCATTTGATGACAGAATGTCTATGACAACAATTATTTTTAGTCAATTCTGAGTTTTCAACTATTTTAGAGCAATAATTATTATTATAACCGTGACTTATAGACACAACTTCTGATGCTAAAGTGATTAGCTTTGAAATAGTATCGTGAATTGTAATAAGCTATTCAACATTATTACTTTGTCTTGATAAGTTCAAAGAAATTCAATAAAAATGACATAGTAAATCATTTTTGACAAAGGAGGCAATCATTTTGTACATTCAAAATTAATGCTACTCAACAAAAGTGGTTTTCTTATCTACAAGTTTACCCAAAACAAAACAAAAATTGCATAAGATTGAAAACAGATTATGACTTCAAGCGATCCACTTAAACAGGAAAAAGAACGGATTTTATTTAAACAAATAAAAAAAACAACAACCCTGAGACTAAATATAGAGGATCATGTCATTGCAAAATGCGTAATCATTGAATTATAATTATAACTTCTTAATATGAGATTATGCCTATGATGAAGCCTTTTGCAAATCTTTATGTATTGTCATTGTGTATAGTCAAAGTTGTTTCTTATTCTCAAACTTAAGATGGATTGTTTCACTAATTTCTCACACTAATAAAGCGCATATAGTGATAAAGAAAAAATACCAAACAAATAAAAGACAAATAACCAAATCAGCCTGTGCAGCCAAAAGTGTTGTAAACAATGGAAGTTTAATTCAAAATCATTCAACTTTATCAACTATTGGCCTAAGAAACTAAAGAATTAATGCCTACCAATATGGACAATTTTCTTACGTATAAGATTTGAATTGAAAATTATAAAAAAAAAAATTCTCATCCAGCCCTACATTACCTTAACATAAATAAATGAGCATGTATTACAAGTTCTATTAATCTAGTCTAAAGTCTTTTTAACTCTGAATAGCTAACACACAGTAACGCAGTACATGAAGTTTTGCAGAATCACAAACATGAAATAAAAGACATCCAAACATGTACATGTTTAAGACAAAACAATCTTTCCCTTACCATGACAACAAGCACAAAACTCGTTCATGATTGATATTTTGCCTAATCCATACTAAAAAGTTTGACGTGCATGAAAAAACATAACTACCCTATTTCTGTTCTATCAAATTACAATACTTAAGTAACTGGCTGACATATTGCACTAGACAAGCGCATTTTTTCAGAAAGAAAATGGATGCCCTTTGTACACTTACGGAGGGCGGTATGTGTTTCTGCAAAACTTCATATCCTGTGCGCAGTAAGATAGATTAATTTTCAAACACCTGCCCAGCATGATTTTTAGCGTTTATCACTGTTCAGCTCGTAACTGAGAAAATTATCCAGAAAATCAGAAATTTAAGATTTTAACTTAACAACATCATGATAAGAATAGACAGAAAGTTGTACAAATAGAAAAATGTACGCATTAATGCCCCCACCCCCTGCCCCCCTTTTTTCCCCGACATATTTTGATAACTTTGAGAAAGAAGCTTTTCAAAGCAATAAGACCAATAATAATAATTAAAAAAAGAGCAAAGAAGAAGAAGAAGCAAACTGCTACTGCTGACATCATGCTAAGCAGGTGTTGCAGTGATGCCATTTGGATCAATTTTTTCACTGAAGATTTTTACGTAAAGCAAGGTAGCATTAGAATCACAAAACAATCCCTGCCAAGTATTTACTGAAAAAACGGCCGAATTTTAAAAACAACTGAGAATTGGTAAGTTCACGGGAAATTGGCATCGCTGTTGGTGTTGGGTCTGTCTGTATGTGTCTCTGTTTGTTTGTCTGTCTCTCTACCTGTGTAGCTGCCACTCCAGGACGTGCTGGGAGATCCTGCCTCCGTAGGCTGGTACCCCCGGTGCCCCAGGCGTGCCTGGCATCATGCCATCTGCCCCCTCTGGACATGCCGCAACCAAAGCTATGTGCCCATCACCAAGCTATGTGGTCACCAGTGGTCAACAAATAACCAAAAAGGCGTAATTATAATCAAAGAGAAAAAACAAACAAACAAAAAACTATTGGGGAGCTACAGTTAATTGGCTAGCCTTGAACATAATAATATTCCCATATTAAAAAAAAAAAAAATACAAGAAAAAGACAAAAACGTGATGAAACAATGAAAGAGAAAACACACTGTTTTTAATGTTTTACATTAGCCTATCTGCAACAATTACAAAACAATATGCTAAAAGACTTAGAATAGATTTAGATTAAATAATCTTTCCTCCATTTTTTAAAGCAGATTTGACTACTGTTTCTTTGGATCGTGCATACTTTATAGCTAGTAACTCAAAATACGAGAAAACAATGTTAAGTTGGTCTACTTCAGGTCATAACGCAATGCAATAAACAAATATAAACGAAAAATCCATGAATCTAAAATCATTAAAAATACCAATGTATATGTGCTCTAAAAAAAAATAAAACAACTGTAGATGCAAAAAAATTTATAATAAAATGTCAAAGAAGTAAGAGAAAATCCTAAATTCAAAGGTTTACCTTAAAAAAAAAAGAAAAGAAAAAAAAAGTGCCTGTTTATGCAACAAAAGCTGTAAAGCTGTGATAAACCTTGTATTGAAAAATGGGCCATGCTAACATTACAAGCCACAACTGCCAAGAGATGGTCTGTTACATCCATTCATGTCAGGCTTTAACATGACACTGCATTAGAGCATGCTTATTTTAAAAAGACCATCATGGCAAAGAGTTTGTTTAGTTGTTTTTGAAGCATGAAGATTTAACGTTGATTAAATTTTCTAGGTGTGGGGAGTCCCATTCAAATTATTAAAGCCATTCGATTAAAAGGGAGAACGATTTGCATTTATTGTATCATAAATTAAATCCTAGATTATTAGAAAAACAACAAAAACAACAAACAACAAAGACAAACATGTCTTTTACATCACAGATCACATATGAATGACAAATCAATCCTAAAATTTCTATTGTGACTAACTAGAACTGTATTTGGAAGAAAAACTGAACTGTGATAGAGGGAAAGTCATTATTCCTCTAAACAAAAAGAGGAAGGGCAGAGAAATAGAGAGTGAAGTAGACTTCTCAGGAAGACCTGTAGAAAGTGGTGTAAGCTTTTTCTGGGACAGGTGTAGAGATTAGTGAAAGCTTTTCAGGAAGGGGCAAATAAAATAAATGTAAGGTCATGTACTCAATCAGCTATGCGATTAAAACTATAACCTACACATATTATTTGAAATCAATAATTCTTTTTTATCTCTTTCAGAGTATGTTTAAAAAAAAGGTGTGGCTGAGAAAAATGTACAGGGATCATTTATGAATCTCAACAGACAAGAAGGATGACAATTTCAGTAATACACAATCAGATATCAAATTTTATAAACCATTGTTTTGAAAATATTTTATGCCATCCAGCAGCAAAATACAGACTATGTATACCTCCAACTTTACCCACACTTATACATGTATAACATTTAGCATTTGCTGATAAAAAGCTGGCCCTGATAAAGAAAAAATGGTGATGGAAATATTAGGGCCAAAGGCAAAATTTGGCAAATTCCCCAAAATTGGCAATTCTTGACAAATTTCGGCAAAATGCGAGGAAAAAAAAAAAAAGTAAAAGTGCGGAACTGAAAAATATTGCAGTTGCACCTTTATATTGGCCCAAACCCCAAGGGAAGCTACTCTCTAGGCTAATTCTAGTTATTACATTTGATCTAGAATAAATTCCAGTCATGGATCGTTTCCTGAAAAAAGACCCCAAGTGTGCCAGGCACACAACAGCTCAAGAGAGGCATAGTGAGTTCAAGACACATGTCAGTGGTCAGCTCTTGTTCTGCACCTCTTGCAACATTGTGCTTGACCACAAACGAAAGCCGGTCACATTATACTGACACCGACCCAACCAGTAGGGAACGCAACAGCCAGGATTCGAACTCAGAACCTTTTGCGTCGGAAGCCGATGTTCTACCCCTGAAACCCCCCCCCCCTGTTTGTGCGATAACGCACAAAAATAAGTTTGTGACTGTATTTAATTACATGTATCATCTTATTGCATATTATTTTGTGAACTGGTGAAATTATTATCGTCTTTCATTTATTTTCCACGATGACGCACAAAGCATTAATTGGATTTTAGGAATTGAAATTGATTCATCGAATCATTGGGCCTTTTGATGTTTATTAAAAACTTGGAAAAACGTTTTGAAGGGGTAAAATGCATGAGGTGGATGAGAGGATGAAAAGAGTTTGGTTAGTCTTGAGAGAGTAAAAAGATACCCCTAGAGAAGAAGCAGTAAATTCTAATACCTGTGATGTAATAAGACCCGCTCTGAATATACCAAAATCCGAAAATATTTGTTTTTCACCCTAAAATAAGATTAACCGTTTGCCTTACTAATAGAGTTATCTACTAAGCTAAAGGGCCTTTTAGGCCTATGAAATTACTTAAACTTATTCACATTAAATGCCTTAGAAAATCCCACATAAGTGAAAATGCTGGTGCATTTGACTTACCAAGGGTGGTGAAAGTTTTAAAATGAAAACAGCATATTTTCAGTTTGCAACTGCAAATTTCTCTGTGTCTCAAAATACCAGGAGAGTAAATAAACACTGACCTGTCAAATCTGTCTGCCCACGTCTGCTGGCTGTCAATGAAAGACGACTCTTTCCACTCAAGCTCAAACTGGAGCTTGTTCACTTCCTACAAGATGAACAAACATGCTTGTTCACATGCCAGCAAAAACAACAGGGAATAAACTCAGCAAAAAAATGAGAGCCTAGCCTTCCAAAAATAGAAAGCCAAGTCACAGAACTGAAGGACGTAAACATGTTTTTTGACAAGAAGTTGTCAGTGAGCTTTTATTTAAAAAAAATTAAATGTTAGTTAAGTTAGGACAGAACAATATTTAGAGATAACTTACCCCCCCCCCCCCAGCCTACTTAGCCCACACAACAGGAATGCAAACTGCCTTAACTTTGCTCAATAATTCAAGGATATAGTTCACCATAACTCTTACTGCAAATTTTTGCCTATCTCAATGACTTTGCCCTCTGTTAGTGGAAGCCTTGAAGTGATCTATCACAGAATGTGTTTCTATTTCATGAGACTTAAAAACCATGCAATACATGTAATTGCTGCTCACATAAGCACTAGAGCTATCAGACTTTACAGCATCATTTATCTGACTCTTGAGCAGAAACCTATGATTATCAATGCTTATTATCTAGTCAAATGCTGTTAGATTATGATTGCTTACAAAGTAGAACAAACTTTAAAATTTTACAATTAGTATGAGATTTTGTTTTTGTTAGAGGCAAAAACTAGGCATCATGCTCAGCAAGTTGTCTTGCCAAAAATCGAGAAGAAAACTCTCATCCATCCAACATTTAAATGCACCAATAAGATGGAAGTCTTAAGATGTGGATTTTCGGAGAGAAACAGCAAATTTTAATGCGCACAATTCACCCTTTCGTTAGAATGCTTGGTTAATCATAAAATCAGAGGATAAAATAAACTCTATGGTGAGCAACTCGATGGTCTGTAAAATACAACTAACCCCTGAGTAAGTTTTCTTTTGACTTTTTAAAATGTCCAAACAAAAGATAGCTATAAAACATGAAAACGAGGAAAAAACCATAAGTTTACATTATTGTCCTATAAGCGAGGTGTACTTCTTTGTGAAACATTTTTAATTTTTAAAGGTATAGATTCCGAAGAACATAATTTAGATTTATTTATAATAATAATAATAATAGTAATAATAATAATAATAATAATAATAATAATAATAATAATAATCAAAATCATAATAATGTCATTATCATTATCATACAAAGACATTGTGTAAGCTTTTGTCCAAAATTGCTGCTGATAGATATTTAAATCTATAATTATCTCTGTTATTCATGATGCACTCATTCTTATTATTAGTGAATAGTCAGCAAAATCTCACACAGATGAAAGTTTTTAAACTCATTCTTATTATTAGTGAATAGTCTAATCATGCAGCAATATCTTCTCACACAGATGAAAGTTTATATATCAGGCAAAAAAAAAAATTAAATTATAGGTATTCTCAACAATGCCCAAACAAAACATGTTAAGATCAACACCACACCTGCTCCAGCCGTCTACTGGTCTCGTTTGCCCTCCGTTCTGTGTTTTTTAACTCAGCATCTGCAGATTCTGCCTATAGTGACAAAAGAAGCAGGAAGTATAGGTGAGCTATTTCCATTGAGTTAAATTTGTTGCACTATGTAGGCTATATTGTGGAAGGGACGAATGAATAACTTCTAACAATTTTACCTAGAGACAGTGAGGGGATGTCATGATTCCTGTCTCAGCCGATCACATTATACTGACAGCTTGTGGCTTTCGAACAGTGACCTCCCGGCTAGGAGAGCAGCGCTCTACCATTTACACCAGTTCTCTCCCCCCCCCCTTCCCCATGTGTTATTTCCACATTGAGATATTGTGAGGAGACATTAAAAAGGTTTTATCTATCTATTTTTAGTGAATTAAAACACATTTAAATAAAGTTCTCTTTGCACACTAAAAAAAGATCATCAAAAACATAATTGTATGCTATGGTAGTCCAAAAAAAAATTAAGAAAAAATGTCATACCTTTTTTATACATTAAACTGGGTTCCGCATCTATCCAGGCTTTTCATGCTACCTAACAATATCAATAAAATTAAAACGTAATGTGTTCTTAAAAAAGTAGATTCTTCTTCTAATCGAGTAACTTATGAATGTCTCAACTTAATGTCCATCCCAGCCCACTCTTCAATTAACAGAAGTCCTTCCTTATCCCATTCCAATAATACTAACTCTTGTTTCTGTCTGTCTCTCGGTCTGTCTCTGCCTCTCACATTATAAATAGTATGTAGGATTCTTCTTCTTCTTCTTCGTTCACTTGGGTATGTAGGATAAAAGACAGGGTTAAAAAAAAACCACCCACTTGCTCCTTGAGTATAGCAACAGCCTGATACTTGGCATCCAGGCGGCGCCGACAGGCATCCAGTTCAACCTTGAGTTCCTCCATTTCCTGATGATCAAGACAATTATCCATGATCAGTAGGCAGAGGTTATTGTTCTTAATGCATTTCTTTCAACTTTCAAGTTAAAAAGAATATTCTTAGAATACCCTATCTCTCTCCTCCCTCCTCTCTCTCTCTCTCTCTCTCTCTCTCTCTCTCTCTCTCTCTCTTTCTTTATCTCACTCACTCCCACCTCTCTCTCTCTCTCTCTCTCTCTCTCTCTCTCTCTCTCTCTCTCTCTCTCTCTCTCTCTCTCTCTTTCTTTATCTCACTCCCCTCTCTCTCTCTCTCTCTCTCTCTCTCTCTCTCTCTCTCTCTCTCTCTCTCAAAATGTATCACAATGTTAAATAAATACAGCTAATAATCCAAGCCAATTTTTTATAATGTTAAAAGAAAATTGACAAGATCGGCTTGAATTAGCTGTACTTAATTAACAAGGTAAAACATCTTTGTGAAGAGAGATAGAAAGAGAGAGAGAGAGAGAGAGACGGACAGACAGAGACGGACAGACAGAGAGGAAAAGAGAGAGGAGAGAGATAGAAAAATAGCATATTTTTTACTAATGTTGAAAGAAAATTGATAACATTGGTTTGAATTAGCTAGCTCTGTTATAAGAAAAATGATGAAACATCTTTTGAATGTTGAAACAAAATTGATAAGTGCTCGAAATAACAACTGTATTTATTTAGAACTGTGAAACAGGACAAGGGTTCGAATTAGCTACGTTTATTGTATAATTAAGAGGGGGAAAATACGGACTGAGCCACAAATGCGTATTGAGTATAAAGCTTAGATCCTCTTTCACTGTTTCAGAAACAAATAGACCACAATAAATTGTATGCATGTGGTAATAGAACTCACTTTATTGAAATCGTAAACAATGTATTGTCGTCACACCATTCTCTCTAGAATAACCATTATGACATATCAAGCGTAAATGAGCATGAGAGTAAGGTTAGGACAAAATAGATCGATCGATAGATAAGTAGAGATAGAGAAATTAAGGCACAGAGCAGGGGAAGAGAGAAGGAGAGAGGGGGAGGGATGGGCATATAGATAGATATGGAGAGAAAGTGTGCAAGAGAGAGAGAGAGAGAGAGAGAGAGAGAGAGAGAGAGAGAGAGAGAGAGAGAGAGAGAGAGAGACGATAAAGTCATAGTCATTCAAATTTTTCTTAATTTCTCCTTGTCTGTTTGAAGATCACTGCCATAAAGACCGAAACGATTTCAGCCACAAAAAGAAGATAACTGTGTAGGATATAATTATTTTGGCTGGGTCCCCAGACTAACGGCTGACAGTTCGACATGCTGCTACCAAAAACAGGGCGGGGGATATCATGACGCCTGCTTCAGCCAGTCACCGCATACTGATCCAACCAGTAGGGAACGGAATCGTACAAATACATTTTTGACCGTTCGTGGGATTCGAACCAGGGAGTTCCCGATTGGGAGACCAACGCTCTACCACTTACGCATGTTCTCCTCCAGACCTTTCATAATTATAGATTGTTATTAACAAGTTATTATGCGAATAATTACTGTGGAGTTTTTTTTAACAACAAAAAAACCTCCAAAATCCAAAACGGTCTTACTTATTAGGAAAGGCTAACATATGGGTCAAGATTAATGCACTGCTCGTCTAGACAACACTACGAGAAACATAATCCTGCCCTTTATCGCACGTCTTTTATTCTTCTACGCTTGTTCTTATATCATTGATGTCGCGAAAAAAAAAGAAAGGAAAAAAAAACCCACTACGTTTACTACTGCTAACCTTGAAATTGTTTTAGTTTTAGAATTGTAACAAAATAGAAAAAAAAGTGCTCCGATTGTCTTCTATGATACCCGTAAGAAAAAAGTTGCACAACACGCCGTTTCTACTGTACCTGAAACACAGCTACAGTATCTACCAAAATAATCTATACGGTGGTAACCTAATAACGTGTTTCCACAGCATTAATAAAAGTAAGATCCTACAACTTGGGCTACGACTGTAAGAGCTGGTAGCTGGTTCCTTATCTTAACCATGCAGAAAAAAAAGTAATAACGCTCTTTACAATAAGCCAGATAAATGCATGAAGTCCGCATCCACAAAGGTAAGCTTAGCTCACTCCTTATTGAAGGTTGATTCATATAATCCGTCGTAATTACTGATATAGCATACTGTTTTATGTCGCTCTATGGTGCGCCGTCGAGAACTTGGGAGACGTTGAAACTAGAAGAAGATTTACTCTCTCTCTCTCTCTCTCTCTCTCTCTCTCTCTCTCTCTCTCTCTCTCTCTCTCGTATGAGTTTCACAAATTTCACTTCAACGCAAGCAAGCAAAGCCAAACAGATAGGTTATGAATCAACAAAATCTTTGAGAGCTTTAACATGCTGGGATATAAAAATATTGTTGGAAACTCTTCGATTACAAAGTACAGCCTATTCTCTCCAGTGTTTGTTAGCTATGGGCCCCTCGAGAGTACACAAAAAATAGAGCAAGTCCACACTACCACCACCAAACGCCTTTAAACGTATCAATTCATTGCTCGAATACTGCTCTTTATGGAAAGACAGCTGGGTTTCCATTAAACATTAATATTAAAATTCGATGCTTAAAATCATAATTGTAAGACTGCTTAAATGCCAGATACCCAAACAAGCCTATCATTGCTTTAAAAAATTGAATGGAAAGAAAGTCAAACATTGAGTAAGTGATAAACACATTTATGTTCAAATGGATTTGGTCATGTCTGGATGTTTGTATGTGTTGGCAATCAAACTTATTTCTACACAAGTTTAAAAATAAGACTGTGCAGCGTGTTAAAACAAAACTTAGTATGCCAAGTTATCCACTGATCACAGTACGACATTCTATTCTTCATGCAAATCCTGTATCTGTTGAATAACGAGCTACCAACTAAGGGATTGTTATTTTGGGCGATGTCTATTCTCCCCGATCTGTGCATGTTTAATATGTTTTATAATAATTACATCAAATTAACCAGTTTGCTTCGGATTCGAACTACCAGTACTAATTATCAAATTGAAACTTTGTTCATCACTAAAAGTTACCAAATATCAAAAGCAGAGCTAATCGAAAATGAAGTTGCCATTCTGTTACTTTTTTCTTTCACATTGTAAAATCTTAATTCTGATCATGTTTGTATATGCTCAACAAACCAAGAAAGGGGCTTTCTTCCTCACTCCAAATTGATTATGGCTTAAATACATTGGTCAAGCTACGGCGGGAAAATAATAACACTTCGAAAGAAAACTAAGACTCTTACACCTGAGTTTAAAATAACATTGTTTTAAAACATTATCGACTTAACGAAAGGGATAACCACACCACTTTTTACCAACAAAGAAACAAAACACATCCATCAACCCAGAGTGAGCTTCAGTCTTGTTTGCAAATTGAAATATGAAATCAACTTTTGTCGAATTTGTGTGTGTATATATAAAGGTCATCTAGCAGTTGGTCCGGTCCTATTTGGTGTGAGTCACTGATTCGAAATGTAAAATCTAGGACATAACAGAATTAACATTAAACGGCCTGTGCTGCCCTCACACTCATGGTTGTAATTTATACTCAAACTATCTATTCTAACAATGCAAATATTTTTTTTTTTTTAGAGAATTATCGACCAATAGGGATGTTAAAAGTATACGCATCATATTTAAAGTGAAACATTATGTTTCAAAGGGCATGCATTAAAAAAAAAAGTAAAAATTTATTTAAGACTAACTGTGGCTCTTTAATAGCTCTATTTTTTTGGGAGAGAAACTCATTGTTTTGCTGCAATAGACATCTTGAACAGTGACAATATGTTTTGAAATTAATATATGAGAAACCATGTTTTGTTTAAAAGCTCATTAAGGCCTACATAAGGTATTTAGCTTATTATAGCTCATATAATAATAATAATAATAATAATAATAATAATAATAATAATAATAATAATAATAATAATAAATGGTATTTATATATTATGAGGAATGTTTTATTCAGGCCTTCAAATTCAAATCTATATACATGTACTCCCATTACTAATCAAGCCTAACTGACATGACATAATAATTATTTATTATGATACCAGCTGCCAAGATTTCGGCGCCAACCCAACATATCTCTGCGTTGAGCTTGGTAACTGCAATTAATGAGAACTCGGCCTACCTTCAGACGTACTATCCAATGTTGACAGGTTTACCGAAACGATTTCCCGGCTAGATCTTAGCTAGATATTGCTCTATCCACGCAATGACCAGCCAGCCGTAATCACAAGCACCCAGCGCGTGGGCCGATAGTGTCAAATCCAATCTAGCGATTGGTCGCGATCCAGATGTCAATCTCTCCTAACACATTGTGAGTATGTGTTCTATCCCGTTCAACTTAAGAATCATCACTCTCACAAGAAGAGCAATCGATACGCAGGGCATTCTTTTTGCGGAACGACATGGATGCTCTGTAACTGTCACCAGGCACACTGCGTTGCTCTGATGTGGTACGTAGGCGAGGCGAAACACACAAACGAGGTCGCGGTTCGCACCATCAGTATTAATACATGTATATATATTAACACAGTAACAGTACAATTCAACCCGTCTATTCTTCTTTGTTTCCATAGACTAAAATGTATGTAGACTCTAGACCTAGATCCAGGTCTCGAACCCAGTGTTCTAAACACACGGCCAGCTTTGTTAGACTCGATCGACTATAATTATTATTCGAGCAAATGGATGCAGGCAGAGATGCTCCAACTGTTACAGCTGTGACACACAACTGGTTAATATTCAATGATCTTTGCTAGTGGAAACGCCCCAGTGCGGCCAAAAGTAGAAAGGAATAGATGGCCTCTGACCAAGATAAAACAGCTGGCTTAGGAGATACAGGATTAGTTATTAAGAACTTACGATTAAGCAACAGGACCAAGAGGACGAGATGATGAGAGAGAGAGAGAGAGAGAGAGAGAGAGAGAGAGAGAGAGAGAGAGTCCAACCCGATAAGAAGATTTGTGCTTATTGCCAAAATACAAAACTCTCCTCTCTCTCTCTCTCTCCCTCCCCTCTCCACCATACACGCATAAATCACAAATTCATAACCGCATTACTATGCAGAGGTAAAAACCACAAGAAACAACCCAAAACCATTTTAATGGGCAAACTGCGGAATTGAATTTGTCAGGATGCTATGCCTATAGAATGCTGTTTTTTTTATTATTATTATTATTCTTAACCTTCTTTTTATTCCAATCTTTTGCTTTAAAAAAGTATTTAAATCTATATCTTATTATCATTTGTTATTATAACATAAAGATGCTGCTGCGAAACATTGAGAGAGAGAGAGAGAGAGAGAGAGAGAGAGAGAGAGAGAGAGAGAAACGGGATGGGAGCGAAGAGAGTTGGTGATTTATGTTGACGTTTTTATCAATGTTTTTCATGTAAATGTCAACATTACTGAATAATTATGTTGCTGGTACTGGTATCCAACCTATATGCCCATTGTGAATGAGCATAGTATGGTTATAGTGTATCTCACTCAGCAAGAGGTTGAGAAACACACTTCTCTCACTCTCAGACCAAACAACAACAAAAAATCCTACCAAGTTGCAGACTGCTGAAATGACCTTGTCACAGTAGCAGTAAGATTGACACTAACTCAATAAAACTGAATGCGCAGCCAAAAACATCTAACTTAACTTGGCCTTAATAATATCCAATCTGACAATACGAGAGCAAAACTTCTTAAGGCCTAGGAAACGTTAAACTAGAAGAGAGATTTCGCTTCTCTGAACTAACATTGTATTGTTTTTGTTTTTGTTTTTTCTAGAGCAGAACCGCATAGCAGTCATTTTTTGTTTAAGTTTTAGGAGAAGCAGAAGAATAGGAACACCAATGGGAAAATCAGAAAGTCTGCATTGAGGGAAGCGGCAGTGAAGCAAGTATAAATAGTTGAAAAGAAAGCAAACTTGATGACTGTTGATATAATTATTTGAGCTGGTGGACTGAAGAGGGAAGACAAAAGGTAGCTAAGAAATATGTGAAAAAAAATTCTGTTAGGTAGTCACGAAAACAATGTGACGAAGCCAGAGAGAAGTGGACAGAGAAAAATTCGCGGACTTTTTTTTTTCTTCTTTTTTACACATTTTAGTACTAAGTAGCAATAGCGAATAATTGGAAGCTTAAAATACTTCATTTTAAAAGCTCAAATATTCTTTCAAATAAAAAAAAGAACAAACCAAAACAATTAAAAAAACAAAAACAACCAACAACAACAACCATAACGAAACAAACCAACGATCCGCGCGTATAGAAGACGAAAACAAGAAAGGTCTACAGATGTTACTGCGGGGTCACATACGGAACAACGCAATCACGCACTTACAATACTAATGTGAGTGGGGTTTACCCTCGACTCCTGGCATTAGCATCTGGTGGTTTAACAAAAAACAACAATAATAAGAAGTTACGTCATTCGTATTTTAAAAGCGACCTTGGTACAAACTTCGACGGCGGTTTGTTTGTTTGTTTATTAATTTTATTATACTAGAGATTCCGTGCATAAGGATTATTGAGTCCACATATATATAAACATGTAGCAAGACTCTCTTATGCTAATCAGTTAAAACATATAAGCTCCAAGCAAAACGTAATTTTGCAATCATTAAATAGTTGAAAGATTCCAATATAAAAAAATAAGATCACAATTTGTAGGACTGAGGGGCAAAAACTACCATGTCTGCTGTAGCGCTTTAATTACGTGTACTTACTTTAAGTAATTCAATATTTTGAAAATCCTTCAAGTTCTAAAATCAGTACCACAACATACATACATACATACAACATACATACCTCTGTAATGATTTTTAAAGAATTAAAGAAATTTTATGTATAAGCTCTGTTGCCTTATAAAATGAAACATAATGGACAAATGATACTTTGGTTGTTGAATGCATATCTAATCTCTAAATTAAGCACAGACTTGTCAAGACTTCATATTGAAATCCACCAAAGCCATACCCAATTCTAAAATGAACGATTTTGTTGCCGGTGTACTGTGAACGTTAATTACACACTCCCATCTTCAGTTAATCTAGCACCGTCTGCTAATGAGGCAAGTGATGGAACTTTCCGTTTTACATATTTTTGCAATCTCTTTTGCTGCACACAGAAGATGAGAACCCATAAAATCCAAAAGATTCAATAACAAGAGTTACTCAACAAATCGTACAGATCTACATGTACATGGCAAGCTTGAGCCGCCATATTATACTACAAACTATACAAAGAACAGCTGAATTTTTTTTCTATTTATTACCACAAAGCAAAACGAAAACCAAGAACGACTTTATCCCTTTTCCCTGTGATGATTTTACTCAGATACAAAAGGCATCTTATAATTCTAAAAAAAAAAAAAATTAAACATGTACCTGTTTTGTTTGCAAGTGTTACTAAATTATTTCAACATTTTGAAAACTAAAATCACACAAATCTTTTAGGAAAAACTTCGTTCTGGGATGTTTTCAATAACACATAATAAGTTATATAATAATATTCGGATTGAAAAGACTTTTAATTCCTCTTCCCTCCATCAAATGTGGTTGTGGCTGGTCATCACATAATAAGTTATATAATAATATTCGGATTGAAAAGACTTTTAATTCCTCTTCCCTCCATCAAATGTGGTTGTGGCTGGTCCACTTCAGCTCAGCCCATGTATTATTATAATATAGCTGATCACAAAACATGTGGATACCATTTTTGCAACGCGTCTTTCATCATAGGCTGCAAGCTGCTGTAATAATACCACAACAATAAACCAACTATAATCCACGTATCACCATTTGTCAAAAGCGACACCGGTTTCATTAAACCTCACCACTGCTTCTATTCACACAGCACACACCCCTTGAAATTTCCCACTCTGAACACTTCTGCCTGTCATTACTCAATGTTCAACTACTCAGACTAAAACCACCATTGATAATTTCTCAAACACAGTTTCAGCCCGAAACGTTCTGTTAGCAGGATTAAATTTAAAAAAATGTACCTCAAATTATATGAATACAATACTTTTTTTTAAAAGCCACGTTGAAATAAAATTTTCTTCTGAAAAACATAATAACAACAACAACAATAATAATAATAATAATAATAATAATAATAATAATAATAATAATAATAATAATAATAATAATAATAATAATAATAATAATAATAATAATAATAATAATATCAATAATAATTCTACACTTTAGGAGATGTTTACATCAAGTCGCAGAGAGCATGTAAAAATAACTGTCAGTGTCTATGACTACAAGCGTCTGCATTGATTCACTGCATAAATTGTTCTAAATACAATATATGTTGAAAATCAATAGTAAAGTACAGAAAAACAGTTACCATACTTACAGACATAGCCTCTGAAAGTTTGCTGCCAATTTCTTTTCCTGACAGTCTAGTTGGCCTCTTTTTCCGTGATTCTGTAAGGTACAAACAAAAATGTAATTTCTATTCAACTCAAAGTTTATTACATTATAAATCACAGTGAAGATAAAACTTTAAAATTCTTCTTCCATTTTAAATGCTTTGCAGGAAGGACTTCTTTCCAAACCCTTCAACTGCGGAATTAAGGGAAAAAAATTTCTTATAAGAAGAAGCGCAAGAGTCAAAACCAACAACACTCATAGTAATCTGGTTCACCTACATGAGGGAGTGCAAAGTCTTCCTTGTGTACATTGACGACCTATCCATCCAATTCAATGATCCCAAACCCCTACACAAAGCCTCACATTCAGATGATTTAGCAATCTGGACTCAGGCAGACTCAGTTGGCATCGCACAAACCAGAATTCTGGACACCATTAGTATTGTGGAACAGTGCGCAAAAGACTGGGGCGGCACAATAAATGAAAGCAAGACAATGTCAAGTCTGTTCTCAGTTTCAACCAAACTAGCACACAGGTCTCAACAGAAAAATATTGTGGTGTCACTTTTGATAAACGTCTAAACTGCATATAGAAGATCTCCAGTCCAGAGTAAATCAAAAGATGAGAATTATAAAAAAAACAAAAAAAAACCACAAGTACTCAATGGGGCACCAACATACAAACTCTAAAGCAGGTCTATACAGGCTGTGCTCATTCAAGTCTAGAGCAATGCTCTTCAACATTTGCCACAGAATCATCATCACAACTTGAAAAGCTCAACAAAGTACAAAATGCAGGTCTCAGAATAATCAGTGAATTGTGGAAATGAAAAGTCTTCTGGTATGCAAAATCTCAAGGAGAAAAGGGAGGGAAAGGTTGTTTTACAAGCTGAAAAATATAAACGCTTCCAGCGCCATCCAGTGCCCACCAAAAAATCAGAACGAAATCCCTATTGCATCTAGTTTTAAGAAAATGGCAAAGTCAATGTCAGAAGTTATGCCAACGACCTATTCCCAAAAGCAGATGTTAAATTGAGCTTCTGAATCCAATTAGATCATATAATTTCTACCTCGAATTATGCAAAAATTATCACAGAAATTACAGGGGGTCCAAAAACATTTGGAAGCAAATTCTATCCTAAAATCCAAAGCTCTGTAGTATACACAGGAGAATTACCCCTCTGAAACCTGGTAGCATGTCTACACTGATGGTTTTGCTGAAAATGAAACCAGAAATGGAGGCTCAAGAATTGTAATAAAGTATCCAGATGAAGCATCTGAAAAAACATTATTTTTCTGTAGGCCAAGCGGTATTCAAATCCATGCAAAGCTCCATGCTATCCAGGAATCAACCAGCCTACTTCTACGATCGATAAAGACATTGTTATTTTTCTGTGAATCGGAGACACCCCTCAAACTCCAGAATTTGTCCTAATGACATGCCACACTTATTCCCAGCTCAGGCAAACAATATGGCCTTCAGATACAACACTGGAGCAGAAATTATGGGATACCCTGGAAACCCTATAACAGAGTGCCTCTTTCATCGAGGAGGCCAAACTGAGAATTTAAAAGATTTGGACAGGTTAAAAATGAACGCAGAGGAAGAAAAAGTAGAAGAAGAAAAAGAAGAGGAAGAAAAAGAAGAAGAAATTGTTTTGACACAAAGACCAGTCATGGTTACCATCACACTTTACAAAGGTACATTTCCACAAACATGATCATGAAAACTTCTGAGCCATAAATATCATAATTCTTATTGTCTTAAAAAAATTGTTTGTTTTAATTCTTGAAATCGTCAGCACACAGGCTATATTGTGGACGGGCGCAGACTCAAGTCTAACAATTTTTATATGCTGGCACACACAAGGCATTGCGGAAACCTGGACACCTGTCTGAACCAATTACATTATACTGACACCGTCCTTACCAGTCGAGGACATAATCAGGCTTCGAACCAGGGACCAGGGACCTTCTGATAGCGGAAGGGACCCACAAAAGATCATGAGATGCCTGGGGTTTGGCTGGCCACATTACACTGACACCAATACAACCAGTAGAAAAAAGGGCATTCACTAGACTGCGCTCAAACAATGACCTCCAGCTTCAGAAGCTGGTGCTTTAATCTTCCATGAGAGAAATTTTAGGGAGCCTTCAGGTACATTAACTAAAATAAATAATTTAAAGACCATCTTCCAATGGAAAAGCATCCTTATTTATGAAGAAAACACTCATCTTATTAAATGACACTACTCTATAAGGCCTTTTAAGCACCTCAGAGGACAGTTATAAAGCCGAGGCAAAAAATTTTTATTACTGGCGTAAAGAGAACTTTTTGACACTAAATGTAGATAAGACAAAAGAAATGATTTTTTATTCTAGGCTAAAGAAAGATATAGTGATTCCTCTCTCGATTGAAGACAGGGCTGTTACAATTGTTGACAGCTACAAATATTTAGTGCTGACAGTAGATTCCAAGTTAAACTGGAATTTTCACATTGGTCATTTATGTAAAAAGGTAAACCAAAGCCTGTACTGTTTAAGAAAACTCAATCCCTTTTATGTTAATAAAACTATTATGACTTTATTCTACAATGCGACAATAGAAAACATTATTTGTTTTTGGCGTCACTTGTTGGGGAGGTTCAGCTCTTTCAAAAGATAAGACTAGAATAGATAGCTTGATCAAAAGAGCGGGTAAAATAATTAAACTGGACCTACCACTTTTCATTAATTCTTTATAAAGAGGCTACAATAACTCATTATGAAACAATTGTGTCCATGCGAGCTTGCAGCTGTTTGTGTGTGTGTGTGTGTAAGTATAGTGGGGAAAAGAGTGAATGACGGTAAAAGAAAAAGTTCATGTTTTCCTGTATGCTTAAATTCTTTTTGGTTAAACTTAATATTTGTTTCTACAGTATGCAGTAAAGAGTCATCACTCATATTAATGTAATGTAAAATGTTTCTCCAAAAATTTGTATCGACTCTAGTTTTTCTAAAAAATAGTATCGTTTTCATTTTTTGTGTAACCATGTTTATTTTTATAATAATTATATGTGTGAAATACATGAAACATGTCCAAATCGATTTTCCCTCAAAGGGACAAATAAAGAGTATCTTATCTTATCTTAACAATAATGAAAACTAAAAAAAAAAAAAAAAAAAAAAGAACAACAGAAAAATAATCTAAAACTATTGATGAGATGGTCTTATCAAGAAAGCCTTAAATCATAATAATTTAATATAATTGCTGAGGTGATTGCAATACCAGTTGGAATCAATGAAGTCATCTTGTACCATTCCCTATGTTCACAAATAAAGGAGTATTTGGCCTATATATCTCTACTCTAGACTATGCTTCCAGGTAAAAAGATTTTTTCTACAGCTTAAAAACATTTTTCCTCTACTGCAATAAAAATAAACAAGGGCAAATTTTTCTTAAATACTCTAGAAACTATTGTAAAGTGCCTTGACAAAAAGACTTTCATGCGTCAGTCAATATCAAGTTTTTATCAATAATTCTATCAGACCTAAGCTGTTCTCTCGCAGAACCAATTCCTTTCACAGCAACAAAAAAAAAAAAAAAAAAGAAAATCCTACCTTTCGTATTCTTAGCGTCCTCGTCTTTACTCATGCTTTCCGATTCGTGGCACGAGTGACTGTGGGTCGAGTCCGAGTGTTGTCGCCTGAGGTTCTCCACCTCCTGCTCAAACAACTTTTTATGCTGCCTCAAGCTTGTCCCGTAAGGAACGTCGGCATACTTTGGGAACGGCTGGTGGTCGACGTCGTAGACTGGCGACACTGCTCCGTACTCGCTGACACACCCACTCACAGACGAGTGGCAGCTGAGGGCCATGGCCTTGTGTTCATACAGGAGCGGGTCCGACACGCTGCTAAAGCCGTTCCCCAAGCCTGGGATGGCGAGTTGCGTCAAACCCATCTGGTGATCCTGAAAGTCCTGCTGAAGGACTAGACTGGCCTTGCTGTTTGCAAGGCTGGTAGCTTGGCTGCAGGACTGCCCTAGAATGCGCAGCTGCTCCAAGTCCAGGTAGTTACGGCTGCGGGTAGACTCGCCAAGGCCCAAGTCTCCACACATGATACTGAAAACATCTTCGCCTTCTTCATTGCTGCTCTCCATTGTTTTTTGTGTGTGATATCATTGAATGGTAGTATAACTCGTTGACGATCACCAAATCATGTCCAAAAGTTCTATCGAAATTGAGCAAGAGCAGTGTCAATAACAAGAAAGATGAAGCTAAAAAGATATTTAAGAAACTATTATCACTATTATAGCACAGCATTAATTATCTTTAGTCTATTTCTTAGGGCTGAGACGCAACTACTAGAGGCAGGGGGAGGGGAGGGCGGCATGCACAGCCAGCAACATTTTTAAAAGAGGGTGCCACACAGGCTTTCTAAATTATATTACCCATAGAACAATGTCATGTAACGAGTATAATATATAGATTTTCATTGATGGGCATGCATAACTTTGAAAATATACTTTAGACTTTATTTGTTTGACATTTAACATCCTTAAATGTACATGAATAAATTAATTTTTATTTTTAATTAGAGACATGTGCCTGATAGAACTCATCTGAACTACTACCCCAATCAGTCGTAATTGAATTTAGATTACATCACTCCAATTAGTCATAATTGAAGTTAGATTACATCAGGATTTATTCTCTAAGTGAAAAATACTACCGGACCATTTCTCAACCATTCTTTAAAAATAAAAATAACCAACCTAGTTTTCAGAACGATGAAATTGAAAGGTTCACTTCTGAAATGATTAGCAATCCTTTCAGTTTTGTCCATCCCACAACCCCCAAGAATAATTAAAGTTTGTGGGTTCTGATCTTGTATACATTATACATAAACAAAATGCAAAGGTTTGATTTTCTGCTATAAGCCCACTGATTTGTAATCTGCTTTTGAATTGATTTTTCAGACAAAGTGAAGAGAAAGAGGTTAAATAACCAAGAAGATATAACTTGGACGAAATGAAAATGGGAGAGAATGGTATTATTTGGACAAAGTGAAGATAGCAGAGATTGGTATTATTGGGATGAAGTGAAGATGGGAGAGATTGGCATTATAAGGACAAAGTGAAGATGGGAGGGATCTCTTTTCCCCATTATACTCACACACTCACTCACACACACACACAGCTACAAGCTCGTATAGACACAATTGTTTTATGATGAATTCCTCAGATACTATGAGCTTGATGGTAGATGTACAATGAGTTATTGTAACGGTCAGTTCTAACTTAAGGTTCAATCATGCGATCGCTACGTGTAGAAAATTTAAACTCCTGATTTAGTGGATGGTTGATGTCTTTGGTAAAATCAATACATTTTTTCAACAGTGGACTAGTATAAAGATCAATGAAAGGTGGTAGGTCCAGTTTAATATATTTACCAACTCTTTTGATCAAGCTATCTATTCTAGTATTATCATTTTAAAGAGCTGAACCTCCTCAACAAGTGATGCCCAAACAAATAATGCTTTCATGGTTGCATTGTACAATTAAGTCATAATAGTTTTATTAATATTTAAGGAATTGATTCTTCTTTAAAAGGTACAACTTTGGTTTAACTTTTTACATTTAAATGATCAAGATGAACATGCCAATTCAACTTGGAATCTATTGTCAGGCCTAAATATTTGTATAAGGAAAGGTCTTGCAAAGTTGTAAAACTTGTATCATCTGCAAATATAATAAGACAAGTGTTTTCTTCGGTGGCCCTGCAATCATTAGCGTACATTGAATATAGAATTGGAGATATAAAACACAACTTTGAGGTGTGCCCTTGTTAGTTACCATCTTTTCTGAGTATTTCCATTGATATTAACAAACTGGGGCCTTTTTGTGAGGAACTCTAACAGTCCACAGAATAGTGCAGGTGTTAATCTTCAAAGCTATTAATTTGTCCACTAATAAATGAGTTTGGGTGGTGTTATTGTTAAAAGCGGTTGAAAAATCTGCAAAGACATATTAGGTTTTGAGCACTTCAAGATGTTTCGTAATTTTATTGATAAAAACTAATAAAGCACTTCTATTTTTCTTGCATGCGAACTGCTTAGGGCCTAATTGGTTTTCACAGTCGGAGAGCAGATGTCTTAGGATATAATTCTTTCAAAACATTTAAAAACAATAGATGTTAAAGCTACAGGTCTCAAGCCATTAAGGTCTGTTTTTCGCTTAGGTACCTGGATAATTTGCAATTTTTTTTTCAAATTTCAGGAATGGTGTGGTATTTGATAGAGAAGTTGAACAAAAAAGTAAAAACTGGGGCGAGCTGCTCATAATATTCTTTCAGTATCATTCCAAATATTTTATCTGGGCCTTCGGCCTTTCCTGCTTTTAATTTTTTCTGCCACAACCATTTCTTTTGTTTTATTTCAATGTCATGCTCTCTTGGCAAGGAGAGAAGGTAATTTTTTTCAACGCTCTGTTCTTTTTTAGAAGTTAAACTTATCAAAGTGGCAGTAGAATTTATTTAGTTCATTCACATAGTTTAGACTGTCTGGAGATGGGAGAGATTGTTATTATTAGGACAAAGAGGAGATGGAGCTTCTGATATTATTTTGATAGAGTAAGTTGGAGAGTTTGGTAAACATTGGACAAAAAAAAAGGAGGTATGGTATTATTCAAACCAAGTAAGATAGAGAGGCTGTTATTATTTGGACAAATTAACATGATATGATGATAAAGGAAACAACACTCACATATGCAAACTAAATATCTGCGCTTTCAAGAAAACAGTTTGAAACACCAGTAATAATTAGAATTTATAACAGTATGTTTAAATCTTTAAATGTGGTTTAAATAATTGCTTCTATGGTCTCAATATATTATGTTAAATCTAGAAAGAGCTACAACTGGTCACACTCATTTTTCAATACCGTGATTCATAGTCTAAAAAGATTCTAAAAAGAATCTGGATACAAATTTCTGGATGTAGGGAGCTGAGTTGCACTAGTATTTCTGTCCCAATGTCGCTACATACGCAAATACCCCAAGACTAATAACTGACAATTTTTATGTGCTGCCACACACAAAACTGGGCGCAGATCCCACGACTCCTGTCTCAGCAGGTCATATTAAACTAACACTGATCGAATCAGAAGGCAGCAAAATTGCCAGGCCCTAAAGATTTAGATCCTTTATATTATTTACATAGTGCATCTAGACACTTTGACTCTCGATTTAGGGTGATTTGGAAAGGATTTTAAATCTACATTTAGAATCCAGTCAAGATTAAGGATCAAAACTAGCTTCCTATAGTCTCTATTCATATTCTAGATCTAAAAAGTCCCTCGATAGGCCTATTTGATCTAGAGTTGTAAGTATAACACAAGCTTATAACTTGTCGACATGCAAATATGAAAGCTTGTTTGGCGACAAGTTGTAAGTTACCGCAATGTTGCACTTACGACCCCTTGAGTGTATAAGAATCTAGATCTAAGATCTAGATCTGTATCTACATCAGTTTGCAATTTAACCTTTGAAAGGCTTGTAATCAGAATATCTATAGATTCTAGATCTAGATACTGGTGAAAATCTTAAACTTACAACCGAACTAAGACTTAGATCTAGGGATGCAGTATATTTAATAATATAATATTAGCCCAAACTTATTTATGTTATTCCTTTGATTAGACCTAACATCTACCTAATATAGATCTAAGTTTACCAGATCTAGAACTTGTGACTTGCACTTGCAGAGGGCTACAGCCGCTACATCGCCAACTCCTTTACGTCTAGGTTTCTGCTGGTACTGGAATCTAGATCTAGCAGTAACATAATTTTGGTGATGTTATTAATTTTTATCCACAGATTATTCTACTCGTGAAATTGTGTGAGGATTTCTAAGAGTGATATCCCTTGTTAGAGCAGCAACCCATGTAAACAAAGTTGGAAAATGTCAACGAAAAGGCAATGTTGGGTTGATTTTTGTGGTGCAATAAACTGCACTAACAGTCGAAACAAGCCTCATTGCAAAGAAAAAAAGCTTTCCTTTTATTAATTCCCACATTTGTTCCCCATTTCACATCTAGTTTCCTGTTTTTTTTTAGCTAGATCTACGGTAGTGTAGATTGGTTAAGCTTAGAGACAAATGACATTTATTGTCTGTAGTTTATACAAAAAAAAAAAAAAGATTCTGTCTCCCAGTTTAAATTTAAAAGAATGTTCGTTTGTATTGTGTGAAGAGAAACTGCTTATAAAGTTTTAAATTACATTCGGCAAGTTAGTTATTAAGCCAGCAGAATGATAAAACAAACATTTCACATTCATCTTAAAAATTTGCTCTGGCATGGATCTAGCTTAAAATTAAGCGATTAAACTAAGGAAATCTTTTAGACCTGCTGATATAGGAGTGTACTTTATGGCATTTGACTGCTGGGTAGATTTTTGCTTTAATGCAGCATTGCTGTTTAGGGTGGTTTAGTTTCTAGTTGGTTTTTAACGTGTGTGTTTAGATTTTCACGTTTTGATGCCCTTGAATCATAAAATTAAAAAAGAAGTTGTTATAGTTTTTGTGCTTCTTATTTCTTATAGTAGCAAATTTTGGTAGATATGTTTATTCCATTAGGTGCAAAGTCTGGATCCAAAATTCAAGACGGCAGGATGAGTTGATCTGCCCATCTAAATGTTGTGCCTTCCTGTATTAGAATTTATGATTTTAATAATAACAACAAAAATTTTGTCTTCTTGATGATCATCTTCCACAAATAAGTGTCATAGCATCACATTTGTAGCCTGACAATGTTGCAACCACCAAGGATATTATTGTTTTGAAATGTACTATTGCTTCAGTTATTATACTGCTATACTGTGTTACCTTTGGTAATTTTAAATTGTAGGCTACAGATGATTTGTATGTCCCATAAATATCACCTTTGAAGACATTGACTTTAATTGAGAATGGTAAGCATATTTTTATTGTTGTTTTTATGATGATCTACCAATTAACTTTACTATTAATGTTCATTGCATTTGCTATTTATTCAACTCTAGAGACTCTTATAAATTTGAAAGAAAAATACAATTAAAACTTGTCTTGTTATAGCGAAAATTAGAGAGAGAGAGAGAGAGAGAGAGAGAGAGAGAGAGAGAGAGAGCGTTGCCTTGTCTAGCTACTCTCTCAAAACATCACAGATGTTGATTAATAAAAAAAAGAAGCAATTGAATTTGTATTGAAATGTTATGTGTTGTGAATTATTGTAACACACATTTATAAATTAAAACCCGTTTAATTGACGATAATTTGAGTAATAATAAAATACTTATTTGGTTTCCACTGAAAAGCGTTTATCCTTTGTTTTTCTTTATTATTGTCTTGTAAATTATCCAGTCTCACCAAAGGGCAATAACCAATAAAAATGATCCTCACTCTGTAAATAGGAAAAAAACTGCAAGTCGTTTATCTTTCTTTCTACATCTTTGATATAACTACCAGTTATATACATCTATGTATTAATCTCATCAAGCCTGCAAGTACGTTCTATCAGATACACGTAGGGAGTACATGTACATGTACGTTACTATCTAAAGCATCTGGTAATAGGCTATCATGTACTATCCTAATGCAACGAGACAGATCAACAATCAGAATCCTTCAGTTACATGGACACTCCAAACGGTTGTTTTTTTTTAAATTTTTTTTTTTTTTCTTTTTTCATATTTTTTTTTTTTTTTTTTTTTTTTTTTTTTTTTTTTTTTTTTTTTTTTTTTTTTTGGCTCAGAGTTTTGTTCAGGCATAGGTGTTTTGCAAATATAGGCCATGTTGTAATGTTAATATGTTTCTTCATGCATTCTTTCATTTCATATAAAGACAGCTATCAATCCACCTGGGGATATGGTATTTACACTAGGGATAATTGTGTAACATAGTTTCAGATTGAAAAACAATCAGAATCCTTCAGTTACATGGACACTCCTATAAGTCGTGTATATTGTGAAGACTGTGTTAGATAAAGGAAAACAAAACAAGAAAAGTAAGAAAAAAAAAGGAAAGAAAATAAAGAAAAAAAAAAGAAAATTAAAGATATTAAAAAAAAATCATAAAAATCTTCAGTTCAAGTAAACATCTCATGTTTGTATCCATTGCAATGGGAGTTATAAATTTTCAACACGTTTTCCCGAAGTTATGCTTAAATTTATAAACACACGTAGCTGCATATTAATTTTACCCACGCGCGCGCTCACAATCCTATGCATGTCACTTTCTCCCACACAATCAGACACACGAACGCTTAACGTCTTCATGAGAATTTTATATTCTTTAGTAGACAACGTAGCAGATTACAATACATATGAGCATCGCTGTTCTTTTGACATGGTAAGGACTATTCTATAGTCCCACGAATACAGAACATTTGACGGAATAAATTATAGGCTTACACTAATTTGCCAGTATTGGTCTCGAGGGAAGATGCACGAAAAATAAAACTGAGATATCTTCATTTAATTTGTGTTGGTATATTGGCTAAGGTTTGTGACAAGTATTATAATTAGTCTCTCAAATTGCCATTGCTCATTCCATGAAGAAAGAAATATTTTATTTTCATTCTAAGAGATGTCCATTGCTCTGATTTTCATCTCCGTGAAGGTGGCAGGTTCACTCTTTGTTAACGAGTCCCATCTGGGTCCTGCGTATCCAGTCGCTCCCCATTTACCGTTGAGATTGGAGGTATGACAGTCGTGATACCACCAAGCTCCAGTGTAGCCTCTGGCACAATTACTTTTACTTTTATCATTATCCTTGTCGAATGTGCTGAACGAATGGGTATTGTGCTGGATCAGAGAATCACCGGCTGTTCCGTCGTAGTGCCCCACGTCAAGGGCGTAATTGTTCTGCTCGCTTGCAACAGAAAACTTATCATAGTGAGCGTACGAGGATTCTCCTTTGTATTTGAGCTCCACTCGCAGTTCGAAAGTTTTATTGTTAGTTAGAATATAGAGGTTTTCATTCCCTATCCAGAAGTCGCCGGCTAAGGAGCCAAAGCCTTTTTTGTAGGTAGCCCAGTCGCGGTAGAACTCTTCTTGCCCCGTGCTGCGACGCTGAATTACGATCCAGCCTCCGCCGTCCGTTAGCTGGTCACACAAGTAGGGAACGTCCAGACCACTGTCTCTGTTGGGCCGGATCACGGGGTAGGGGAAGGGTGTCTGAACAGCAAACGAGACCAAGCCTCTTGTGCACTGCTTGGGCATGAGTAGATCAGAGATTGGCTTGATGTCGCTGGTTATCAGTGCGTTTGTTTGGGAGATCTCATCGCGAAGGGAGGACAGTGCAAGTGTGTCTGTGGAACTGTTGTAGGTGGCGAGTTCCAACCGTCTAAACTCTTCCAGCAACTTACGTCCCAATGCCAATTCAGAGTTATTCTTCTTGTCTGTGCATGTTTTAGTGGGAATTGATACGTCACTTGCTCCAACTGATGTGCAGTTGGCTGAGCCAAGATTTTGAATCTGATTCAAATGTCGATATACAACTTCAATGGATTCGTTTAAGCTTCTCTCAACCCTCTCAGAGACTGCCAGGGCTCTTTCGAAATGTTGTTTTTGCTCACTCAAAAAGTTTTGAAAAATACCGATCTCATCCCGAGCTGCCAATCTAGTCGCATTGTTTAGTGTGGATAGCCTGGCCTCCAATTGGCATAACTTGTCTGCAACTTTACTCTCAATTTTCTCCTCAACCGATCTAATCCTGTCCTCTATGCGGTTTTCGAAAAGCGATAACTGCTGGGAGATCATCATTAGCTGTGTGGAGATAGCGGGGGATATCACCCCATCCCTCTTTGGAGGAGGACTGCTTGGTACTCGCTGTTGTAACTCATTACTGCTCAAGATTTCTGTGCCCAGGGCGTCTCGAGAGAGTAACTCACAAGTGAATGCCGCCGAGCAATCTTTATTTTTGAAAAACTCTAGACGCAGCTGAGCGGCGTGTTTTTCCAGATGTCCTTCTATCTTCACTCCATCGGCGACCCTTGTAATGCTGGGCTGCTGCAGGGTTACGGCCGCCAACAGTCGCCTCCCGCCCACTGCGCCAGTGTATACCTTCAGGCTGCTGATGCCGCTAGAGGAGGAGTTGGCCGTCACATCATCCTGATTCTGGCCAGAAGTTTGCGCGCTGTAGCTGTGTGTGCATGTCACGACCCCACACGCTGATCGATCTCCCGGCAGCAACATGTCTCCCATCTCAAAGCGTAAAGCTAGGCCTAGAGTAAAAACAGTCACAAATAAAACGATAAATTTTATACATGCTGATACATGTGTAAACAAGATATAATGTAGTTGCTATTCATTATAGATCTAATTTTTGTGTTGAAAATTCTTCAATGCGTTTCAGTCCTTAATATTGCGAGGAGTTTTTTCTTGGATCCAATCAGTGTTTAAAACTCAGTAAACTCTAATTAAAAAATCGTTCATACTAATTGCAGATCAGCTCATCATTACAGAGAAAAGGGAGTTTTGCCACTTGCATTGCTCCCAACCTCTTGCCATCTTGTATTATTCTTAAACTCTTGCCATCTTGAACGAAAAATAACTACCAATTATATTTCGCATTTTAATCACAAAGCAAAAATATATGTTTTAAAGAGAGAGAGAGAGAGAGAGAGAGAGAGAGAGAGAGAGAGAGAGAGAGAGAGAGAGAGAGAGAGAGAGAGAGAGAGAGAGAGAGAGAGAGACACACACACACACAGAGGTCAGTTAAAAGGTGTTTTTTGTTGTTTGTTTTGTTTTTGTGAACCAAATGCTCTTGCTTCCTCTTCATAGACCACATTATTATTTGTAGCTGGGTGCTGGTATTATCATCAGGTAACAAGAATATTTATTACTGGAGCTTTAGCTTGCAACAACGGTAACAAAGGAAAACGATTTATACAAATGTACAACATGTAATACTGTTTGCCTTACAAGTAGCTTATTGATGTTTGAAATTCTTATTACTGGAGTGTCACTACATTATCATGACGAGCAACTTCCATCCGAACCGAAAAATAGAAAACTAATGACATAATTAGCTTTAAGTTTAAATTCCTTTCTCTGGAGAGATTAAAAAACAAGGATTTAATATTGTATCGATTCTTTAAGATTAAAGACGTTTTGTGTGTGGGCATATTATATTTCATTGGAGGAAAAAAAACAGAATGGCTAAACTATGTAGTATTTACCCTTACCTGAGCTGCAAGAAATCAAACAGAGCGCTAGAAAACTGACCAAAATTTTCCCCATTGTTTCTGCCTATGTTGGTAACTGAGCTGACTTTGGGGTGAAATTTCAATAGTTAAACTCCGTGTCGAGAGCAAGTTACTTTTGTCCCCAGTTAGTCTAGGTGACTAAGCAACTACTGAGAACAACGTGGAATTAGGTATCAGGTTAGTTGGAGACTGTGCCAGATGTAGAATGCTTCTTATTTATACTGAACGTAATATAATGTACATAGACTGCATCAGTCGCACCACACTTAAAAGATCTTAAGAGGCGTTGAATCATAAGATATCTTCACCATCCTCAACCAAACAGTACAAAAAAATGTTTTGGTTCAGGACATTCCTTACTTTTTATCAGTGGCAGGCATGTGGGAAAACCTATATTTCGCATTTTCCCACGCTAGCAAATTTATCATTTTTTAATTTTTTTTTTTATTTACGTAAATGGATTCCAAGAATTGTGTATATTATCGGGTTAAAGCTTAAGGGGAAATTTTCTCAGCAAGTCCAATGATCCTTTGTATACCTTTGCATACTTTTATGGAGACGTTTTCATTTTAACCGCTTGTTTGTTTGTGTGCGTCAAATGTCAGCAATACAGGGTCTATACTTTGGACGGGTCCTAAAACTATAATCTGACAACTTTAAGTGTTGCTACACAAAGACAGTGCAGGGATCTCGTGACTCCTGTCTCAACGGCATGATAATGTCATCTGTTATGGTCGTTCAGATCACAAAAACCTTATGGCAGCACTTAAGACGTTAGTCTAGGAACCCATCACCGAAGGCATTCATTTTTACCTCTACAAGACCTGAGCTGCGTTAAGTGCAAAGCATAATTATTATAGAACAAAAATGAAGCAGATTTGTTGTTGTTGTGTTTGTCCCGGATAAAAATACAAATTTGCATGTATCTATTAACGATGCACCCGGCCTTATCTACGTCACAGGAGAAAGAATATCAAGAAACCCTTTTACATTATCATTTAAACCTCTTCACAAAAGAAACTTTTAAGGAGAAAAGGAATTTTGCCATTATCCTCAACAACTACTCGGGTACAATGAAAGCCCAGTATTAACACAAAAAAGTCTCGAAGACAAACTTACAGACAGTCAGACAGGCAGACAAAAGAAGACAAACAGAAAACGAAAGATATGTGCAAAGAGAGATAGAGAGAAGAGACAGACAGACGAAAGATACGTGCAGTGACAGAGATAGGTGAAAAAATTGAAGAGATTTAGTGTGACAGACAAAGAGAGAGAGAGAGAGAGAGAGAGAGAGAGAGAGAGAGAGAGAGGAGAGAGAAAATTGGAGAGTTACAGTGAGAGAGAGAGAGAGAGAGAGAGAGAGAGAGAGAGAGAGAGAGAGAGAGAGAGCAGAGTGAAGAGGCAACCAAAAAGAAACAGGAAGACAGACAGACAAAGGAAGACAAGGATAGAAAAGAAGATTCTTAAAGAGAGAGGGGGAGAGAGAGAGAGAGAGAGAGAGAGAGAGAGAGAGAGAGAGGGGGGGGGGGGTTGGAGAGGAGTGAGAGGCAGAAGAAAAGAGAGAAAGGGAATGAAGGAGAGAGAGGGAGAAAGTAGGGGGGGATGAGAGTGAAACTGGAGACAAAAAGAGAGAAAATCAGTATCGCTTTTTATTGTGTAGTCTCCAACTCCCCAGTAATAGTAAGGAAAATGTTAGCCGGTTTGCACCCGAGAGCTTAAAACCCATTCAAGCTCTCAACTACATGTACATCTTAGCTTTCTGTGCGTTATCTAGCGTTCCCTTCTCAGCCTGAGAGTATAGATAGAGACAGATAACTTTCAAGAACTGAACATTATACAGGGGAGACTACTGCTTCACAGATGTTCATGGTTTTTCATAATATGCTTCCTCTGTCATAAGCCACAAAACCTTTTGTTGTTGTTTTTTTTCTGTTTTGTTGTTATCCCCACGAATCGCAACTAGTTTATTAAATTTATTTTACCACAGACATTTCTAGTCCTAGGCTTGAAAACATGTCGATAAAAACAAAACAGAAAAAAAACAACAACAAAAGGTTTTGTGGCTTATGACAGAGGAAGCATATTATGAAAAACCATGAACATCTGTGAAGCAGTAGTCTCCCCTGTATAATGTTCAGTTCTTGAAAGTTATCTGTCTCTATCTATCCTCTCAGGCTGAGAAGGGAACGCTAGATAACGCACAGAAAGCTAAGATGATTATAACTATAAGTACATGTAGTTGAGAGCTTGAATGGGTTTTAAGCTCTCGGGTGCAAACCGGCTAACATTTTCCTTACTATTACTGGGGAGTTGGAGACTACACAATAAAAAGCAATACTGATTTTATCTCTTTTTGTCTCCAGTTTCACTCTCATCCTCCCCTACTTTCTCCCTCTCTCTCCTTCATTCCCTTTCTCTCTTTTCTTCTGCCTCTCACTCTCTCCTTTAACCCCCCCCCCCTCTCTCTCTCTTTCTCTCTCTCGCTCTATCTCTCTCCCCCTCTCTCTTTAAGAATCTTCTTTTCTATCCTTGTCTTCTTTTGTCTGTCTGTCATTTTCTGTTTTGTTTTTATCGACATGTTTTCAAGCCTAGGACTAGAAATGTCTGTGGTAAAATAAATTCAAAAAACTATTTGCGATTCGTGGGGATTGTGGGATGGGCAAAACTGAAGGATTACAGCTACAGATGTATTTAAAGCGTGATAACTCTCAAAATTGTATTACTTTAAAATATCTATCTTTCGAAATAAACAATGTTTTTTTTTTCCACGAAGAGATAACAATTACACCATGGACATCATTGTAAACTTGGTTCTTTTCTTGTTTTTGCGTTTGGTTTGTATTTGAACATTTTTATAAGTCATAAGAAAAAACAATATATGAATTAGAAGGCTTTGTGCATTCTACCGCAGGTCTCATTCTGGTTGACAATCAACTGCCCGCTTTTTAAACGGGAAAGAAATCTGTACCAGGCTTCCAAGCCACTAGAGAGCATATTTACTTATGTTAGTCCGCAGCGCCTTTTGAGTTACCTGAAGGACATTGGTGTATAAAATAAAATTTAACTGTGATAATCCTACATTGACCGTTTAAACTATTGTATATACCCTTTACTTTTAACCAACCTTTTTATGCAAAATGTTATGCTTTTACCACTCAGAGAGATACATGAGTCACTGATTCTACTAGTATAATGTATTAACTGCCGTAGGACAACAGGGGCTTAATATAGCCTTTACCGTGCTGACGTGATGTAAAAAAAAACTCACTCCACCAGCACTGTCTCTCTGTGGCAGCACGTAAAATTGTCAGATATGAGTCTTGGGAACGTCCACATTATAGTCTATATAGCGCTGACATGGAACGTTTAGCGAAATCAACTCAACTCAACTCAATTTCTCAGACTATTCTAGGGTCAGTCTTTATATCTTATTTCTAGGAAATCCGTGCGAGTTATAACCAATAAATTGCAGTACGTGTCTAAACAGCATTATCTACTGAGTAGGTGCGTAATTAGAGAATTATCAGACTTCGCCCACCTACCCGGATCTAGACTCAGATCCGTATTTATTTAGATCAGGAGTTTAGAACGTCAAGGCTGTTTTAAGAATCTGAATAAGGACTTTGGGGGGGGGGGGGGGGGCTAGTACAGTTGCCCCACCGCCCCTTTTTAAGAAGAAGAATAAAACACGATGCATGGGTGATTATTTGGTAAAATATAAAATAGAGATACAGTGTGATGCCATCGACTTCCGATTCAAGTTCTATGAAAAACTAAAGTCTACAGTGAGTACCCCTTCGGTGTGGGGGATAGATAGATAGATAAATAGATAGATAGATAGATAGATAATAGATAGATAGATAGATAGATGAGATAGATAGATAGATAGATAGATAGATAGAGAGATAGAGAGATAGATAGATAGATAGAGAGAGAGAGAGAGAGAGAGAGAGAGAGAGGATAGTAGTTATTACAGAATAAAACAAAGACATATAGAATTTAACTTTTAACAGAGAAAGATTTATATGTCTTCATAATATAAAAAAGAACGAAAAAAGACAACAACAAACAAACAATAAGTATTTCCCACCTCGTATCAGCCTTACCAATGACTGCTTTCCCTTCATTTTGTAAAATTTTAATGTACACACAAATTTCACAAACAAAAATCGAAAACACACACACAAAAAAAACAAAAGACACAACAAAAGTAAATAAGTAAGTACGTAAGTAAATTTAACTTTTCTCGTTTTTAAAAAATTAAAAATCGATCACCGACAGAAAAAAAGAAATACGACATTAATGATTACTTATTTTGATACTAAGAATTCCCTTAATATATACATTCTTCTCCACTGAAAAAAAAGAAGAAAAAAGCAAGCGCTCTGAATGTTGAAAATTTGTTGGTCTAAAGATAGTGTTACATTCATGATGCTTTGATTAGATATCGTTAAAATAACTTCGTTGACATTACTTGATTTATCGAACCGGTGCAGAAAAAAGCAACATTAATAATAATAATAATAATTATCAATTTTTAATAATAAGTTCACCGTTACATCACTTTCCCTTGAAAAAAAATCGAAAGCGCTTTACAAATTACAAACGTACATAAAAAAAGCTCGTTCTCACTCACAGACCGTTTCATCACTCCCACACAACACAGCCACATTCATATTTTCATCAAATAAATATTGGAAAGCATTCAATTACAATTGGGTGGGTGCTCCTATATATTTAATGGCCGATATTTAATTCAGTTTTTACGTTCATTCAATGTAGTCTACTCATTGACAGCAGAAATACATTTGCATAAGTTATCAGCATAAGCTAAAGGTCATAATTAAATTTGAAACCGTGTTGTTGAATAATATATATCACATATTGCGAATGCATTGGAAATTAATAGGGGCTATAAACAAAACTATGAGGAACTTCTGTTTTTAACACATGCGGTGATGATTTAATAACCTCTTTCTCGACAAAGTCAAGTGATGTTTGTAAGTCGACTAGTGCAAAAAGATATATTAAAATAGGTTTCTGCTCTAGTCCAATCAACAGACTGTTTACAAAAAATACAACTGTCACGTTTTTGAGAGAAAGAGGTCATTCTCAAGGAAATTTGATAATGTTCTCTATTAGTATGATCTAAACTTGTCCAAGATACATCACAACAAACGTTTTTTTTTTTTTGTAAACGAATCAGTCGCAATTCTGTCTTACGAGTGTTCTAATTAGGCTTATTGCAATCTCACGATAGACAAAAGAAAAGTACCTGTATAAATCATGGTATGTATCACACCGTTGATCCCCCTGCCATCCGCACAGATGACATGAATTTAGTTCCTTAACAGGAGATGTTTTTTTTTTTTTTTTGCATTTCTTCTAAAAACTTCAGTTTCGATTTTGCTACATTCATGTGGCTTCAAACGTCAAAGGGAAAACGGCTAAATAATCATAATTATAGCAGCACTGTATCAATTGCATGCATCACACAGTTGACCAGACTACCATCCGCACAGATACAGGCAGTAGGTTATTATTATTTTTGTATGCCTCCAGTTAAGTGTCCATCAAGCGAAAGTGACTTATTATTAATGAACTATTATGGACAGTTCGAACAGTTTACACCATTGCTATGTAGGCTGAGTTGGCTAGACACAAAATATAAATCTCTGAATCGTGATGCTACAAGTGCGCAAAAAAAAAAAAAGATTACTGTTCCTCTTATGATGGGACAATGTGTTCACTTTGGTCAATTCGGTGAGACTAATAGAGAGGCAGAGAGAGAGAGAGAGAGAGAGAGAGAGAGAGAGAGAGAGAGAGACAGACAGACAGACAGAGACAGAGAGACAAAGACAGAGAGAGAGACAGAGAGACATAGAGAGAAAGATAGAGAGAGGGTGAGTGAGTGAGTGAGCCAGTGAGAGGGAGAGAGAGAGAGAGAAAGAGAGAGAGATAAATAGAGAGAGAGAGAGGTGGCTCCCTTATATAATAGGCCTAGTCCACCTCACGTTTTATCTGATCTAGGATTGTTTCTGTGGTTACAAACTTAAATCAAGATACGACCCACAGATAAGTAATAGCTCTTACTAACAGCGTAAAAACTTTGAAGGTGGATGTGCTATCATACCAAGCAGCCTTCATAATCACGCCACAATGATTCTCTCTCTCTCTCTCTCTCTCTCTCTCTCTCTCTCTCTCTCTCTCTGTGCCTACCTGTTTGTCTCTCCCTCTGTCTCTGTCTGAGTCTGACTGTCTGTCTGTCTGTCTGTCTCGTGTTTGTCTCTCCCTCTCCCTCTCTATCTCTCTCTAATAAAAATATATGGCATGTGCTGTTTACGTGTGGCCTTGGGGTAGAACATCGGCTTCCGACCTAAAAGGTTTGAGTTCGAGCCCTGGCGATAGCGCTCCCTATTGGTTGTGTCGGTGTCAGATTAACATGACCGCCTGAGACAGGCGTCATGGCAGCCCCGCCCTGTCTCGTGTGTGGCAGCACAAAAAATTGTCAGACGTCAGTCTTGGGACCAACCACAATATAGCCTATATAGTGCTGATGTTGGACGTTAAAAACAACTCAACAACAACAACAATACACAACAACAACAACAACAACAACAACAACAACAACAACAACAACAACAACAACAACTGTGTATGTATATGAGAATAGTGAATGTGTGTAATTTGTACCGGACTAACCTTTGGACCATAACCGAGCTCTTTCATCTGAGTCCAAAGCAAGAACCATTTCTAAACTTTTGGTAAAAAACGTAGGTGTGTGGGACATTGTGCGTGAACATTTTTAGCGTGGATGGGCCCCTCAAGCCAAAACAACGACATTGTTTGTCTGCGAAATTTACCCATGGGTCTTTGAAAAAAGAGAAAAAATGATTGGTTCGTTTTTACTGCTACATAGCTTTTCGTTGGTTCTTGAAGTGAGTACGTCTCAGACGAGGCTTGATCAGGCCCTGGTCTCATATGATAGTTTATAAATAATATAAAGTAGACAAAATTTCTGACAGACCACAGCTTGACTACAGGTAACTTGCCAACGTCATTTAAGTGACTAGACTGACCTATTCTTGGACAATGTCCTTCGGGCGTTGCGTAAAAAAACATATCAGACGAAAACAACTATAAACATGATGTCCACGTTTTTAAGATTAAGCATGTTCACCATGAATCTTTTTCGATTCAGTTGGACAAAGATCTATGTTGAAGCTGACACCGATTTGGATCTACCCGTTTCTGTTGAGAGCGCTTTAAAAATAACGGAATTCTTATAAAAAAATATATTTACTGAGATGATAATTTGTATATGAATGAAAAAAAACTGATCTAGATAATATCTTAATAATGTGTAAGTCTTATGTTTTAGTTAAATTCATCAAGACAAGAAACTATGTTTTAACCAAAACTCTCAGGTAAGAACAAAATAGTTTGAGAAAATCATGGTTGGTGAAGTATAACGTTAAAAAAACTACAATAACATTTTTCTATGTTAAGCCCGGCTAGAAAAAAAAGTGTTGTAAAGCGTATACATTGGTAAGTAATTTGTGCTAGAATAAACTTGAATATAGGAATGTGGATTCACCCCCAGACCATGAAATAATTTATTTTCTTTCACGGCAATCGAAATTCTCTTTTAGTTTAACGTCTATAAGGTTCAAAGATCATATATGGCCACGGCTCCCTAGAGGATACTTGTTCATCCATATCCGATTACAACAAAATTCACTGATACCTGCACAGTCGGTAAGAAATCAATGTCGGCCAGAGTTGGGCTCAAACCCGCCACATTCCGAATAAAAGGCACTAGCGCTACCATTGAACCACAGTGCTCCTTTTATTACCATACATGCAATAGTAGATCGAATTTTAGAGCATTGGTAATATTTTTCTACTAAAGCATTGCTTCTTCATTCATCATTTTCATTTATTGAAATATATTGGCTGTTAAAATGAATAGGCCCCACTTTATAGGCTCATTGTACGTATGTATGTATCAATGTGAAAACAAAATATCGAGTTACAAGGTAGGATAGTGGAGTTTGGTGCGTTTCATAGGATGTACAGTTTTATTTTTTGTACACATTAACTTCATTCTTGTATTAGGACGGAAAAAGACATTACTTTCTGCGTACATCGCCCATTTTCAAAAATAGGTTGTCGCTATCTCTACTACAGTAACTACAGCAACCACAACAATTGTTTCATCTCTTAAAACTACAACATGTACAAATACAGAAACTTCAAATAATACCGCCCCAATTACTAAAATACCTTTTTCACCCTCTACATATAATTCAGCAATAAGAACTACACTGACTGCTTATACTTTAAGACTACATTCCGTGAAGATCCGAGCAAGTACTTACTAATTTAATACATACAAACATTTTTTTCTTGAAGATAAAGAAATTTCTTTTAAATTTCTAAGTGTTAACTGGCACAGATGTCAAATATATTTCTGCATTAAAAGTTTATTACAAATTTAAGCTAGTATTTATATTCGAGACAATTTTTTGTTGTTTTAAATTGCACACCTCACTGGAGATATAAAAGGTATACCACAGGATATTATAGTATGACCATAAAGCTACCCCCCCCCCAACTTCAATTTCTTTTCTCAGACTTAGCTCAATTTTTTTCTTTGCTTATGATTATATGATTTTGATGAAACCAGAGAAAGCTTATTGAGCATAAGAAAAGACACAAATTTTATGCTCTTCATAAATATTTTATTTGTATTCTGCCACAGATTAAATAGATGAAAAATAATTATATAATTACACGGGACACCTTTTGTATTTAATGTTCAGCTAATTCTATGGATGTCATTAAATCCCGATTTTTATAAGTTTATGTATTACTACTTTGTAAAAAAAATCAAATAAAAGAGATTCAACAACAAAATTATCATGAAATAATGAAAGTATGTTTATCTCTTCTGTCTAGGCCAGCCTTGAACAAGACAGTCCATACTAAAAGACAACCGTGCGACAAGATTGGAATACGTATTTATTAATTTAGAACCTACAATCATTGTATTTCGTAGGTAAAGAAATTGTTCCTTTTAAATTTCTAAGCGTTATTCGAGATTATTGATTTGCTGTCTTAAACGTCACATCTCACTGTTGAGCATTGTTTATAGAACTCCTCCGGACAACTGAGATGTTCCTTCCACCGGCGTGTAATCTGTTCTACCAAGAGACCCAACTTCATCCCTCAAAAAATATCACATAGACGTAGAGGATCAGGTGCGATCTTGACATATTACAGATGCATACATATTTTTAAATTCCTACCTTTAGTTGCGTTCTGCATCGGAAAAGACTTAAAGTTTATGTTCTTCATAAATATCTTACTTGTATTTGCCGCAGATTAAATAAATTAAAAATAATATATAATTACACGGAACACCTTTTGTATTTATTGTTAAGCAAAATCTATGGATGTCATAAGATCCCGATTTTTATAAGTTTGTTTTACTACTTTGTTAAAAGTGACATGAAAGGGTTCAATAACAAAATCCTCATAAAAAATGAAAGTATGTTTATCTCTTCTGTCTAGGCCAGCCTTGAACGTGACAGTTCATACTGAAAGACAACCGTCCGACAAGATTGGAACACGTATTTTTTTTTTTAATTTAGATATTGCAATCATTGTAATTCGTAGGTAAAGAAATTGTTTCTTTTTAATTGCTAAGCGTTATTCGAAACTATTCATTTGCTGTCTTACATGTAACATCTCACTGGAGATATAAACGATACACCTTAGGATATCAAAATGTGACTGACGACAATAAAGCTAACCTACTCTATACCTGCCTCACTCTTTTCTAAAAAAAAAAAAAAAGTTCTTTTCTCAGGTTTTTTTCTCAAAAAAAAAGTTCTTTTCTCAGGTTTAGCTCAATGTTTTTCTTTGCGAATGATTCTATGATTTTGATGAAACCAGAGAAAACGTAATTGAGCATTGTTTACAGAACTCCTCCTGACAACTGAGATGTGCATTCGACCAGCGTGTAATCTGTTCTACCAAGAGAACCAAATTCATCCCTCAAGAGAATTCACACAGAAGTAGATGATCAGGTAAAATCTTAAAATAATTATTACAGGTGCATACATAATTATTTTAAATTTCCTAGCTTTAGTTGCGTTCTGCATTAGAAAAAACTCATAGTTTATGCTCTTCATAAATATTTTATTTGTGTTCTGCAGATTAAATAGATTAAAAATAATATAATTACACGGAACACCTTTTGTATTTATTGTTCAGCAAAGTCTATGGATGTCATTAGATCCCGTTTTTTTTTAGTTAAAAAAAAATCTACTATTGCTTTTTCAGACCATAATAAATTGATTTATCATGCCACCCCTCCCCCTCTACCATTTTAAATGTCTAGCTTAAATGTTTGCTTTGCCTATGCTTCTATGATTTTATGACACCAGAGAAAGCTGAACGGAGCATCATACTGATTGACAACCTACTGGCGAGGCTGGAACAAGTGCGCACTACGACAACTGGCAAGGCTGACAGGATTGCTTCCCGACTGACAACCTGACGAGGATGGAAAACCTGCAAGCATATCTATTGTAGATAAAGGAAGAGTTATTATCTGGTACGTCAAAATTTGTATTATTGCTATTTTAGATCATAATGAATTGATTTATTTTGCGATCCCTCCCCCTCTACCATTTTAAATGTTTAGCTTAAATGTTTGCTTTGCCTATGCTTCTATGATTTTGATGACACCAGAGAAAGCTGAACGGAGCATCATACTGATTGACAACCTACTGGCGAGGCTGGAACAAGTGCGCACTACGACAACTGGCAAGGCTGAAAGGATTGCTTCCCGACTGACAACCTGACGAGGATGGAAAACCTGCAAGCATATATCTGGTATGTAAAAAATGTATTATTGCTATTTTAGACCATAATGAATTGATTTATTTTGCCACCCCTCCCCCTCTACCATTTTAAATGTTTAGCTTAAATGTTTGCTTTGCCTATGCTTCTATGATTTTGATGACACCAGAGAAAGCTGAACGGAGCATCATACTGATTGACAACCTACTGGCGAGGCTGGAACAAGTGCGCACTACGACAGCTGGCAAGGCTGAAAGGATTGCTTCTCGACTGACAACCTGACGAGGATGGAAAACCTGCAAGCATATCTATTGTAGATAAAGGAAGAGTTATTATCTGGTACGTCAAAATTTGTATTATTGCTATTTTAGACCATAATGAATTGATTTATTTTGCGACCCCTCCCCCTCACATATATATGGTATGTAAAAATGTATTATTGCTATTTTAGACCATAATGAATTGATTTATCATGCCACCCCTCCCCCTCTACCATTTTAAATGTCTAGCTTAAATGTTTGCTTTGCCTATGCTTCTATGATTTTGATGACACCAGAGAAAGCTGAACGGAGCATCATACTGATTGACAACCTACTGGCGAGGCTGGAACAAGTGCGCACTACGACAACTGGCAAGGCTGAAAGGATTGCTTCCCGACTGACAACCTGACGAGGATGGAAAACCTGCAAGCATATCTATTGTAGATAAAGGAAGAGTTATTATCTGGTACGTCAAAATTTGTATTATTGCTATTTTAGAACATAATGAATTGATTTATTTTGCGACCCCTCCCCCTCTACCATTTTTAATGTTTAGCTTAAATGTTTGCTTTGCCTATGCTTCTATGATTTTGATGACACCAGAGAAAGCTGAACGGAGCATCATACTGATTGACCACCTACTGGCGAGGCTGGAACAAGTGCGCACTACGACAACTGGCAAGGCTGAAAGGATTGCTTCCCGAATGACAACCTGACGAGGATGGAAAACCTGCAAGCATATATCTGGTATGTAAAAAATGTATTATTGCTATTTTAGACATAATGAATTGATTTATATGCCACCCCTCCCCCTCTACCATTTTAAATGTATAGCTTAAATGTTTGCTTTGCCTATGCTTCTATGATTTTGATGACACCAGAGAAAGCTGAACGGAGCATCATACTGATTGACAACCTACTGGCGAGGCTGGAACAAGTGCGCACTACGACAACTGGCAAGGCTGAAAGGATTGCTTCCCGACTGACAACCTGACGAGGATGGAAAACCTGCAAGCATATCTATTGTAGATAAAGGAAGAGTTATTATCTGGTACGTCAAAATTTGTATTATTGCTATTTTAGAACATAATGAATTGATTTATTTTGCGACCCATCCCCCTCTACCATTTTTAATATTTAGCTTAAATGTTTGCTTTGCCTATGCTTCTATGATTTTGATGACACCAGAGAAAGCTGAACGGAGCATCATACTGATTGACAACCTACTGGCGAGGCTGGAACAAGTGCGCACTACGACAACTGGCAAGGCTGAAAGGATTGCTTCCCGACTGACAACCTGACGAGGATGGAAAACCTGCAAGCATATATCTGGTATGTAAAAAATGTATTATTGCTATTTTAGAACATAATGAATTGATTTATTTTGCGACCCCTCCCCCTCTACCATTTTTAATGTTAGCTTAAATGTTTGCTTTGCCTATGCTTCTATGATTTTGATGACACCAGAGAAAGCTGAACGGAGCATCATACTGATTGACAACCTACTGGCGAGGCTGGAACAAGTGCGCACTACGACAACTGGCAAGGCTGAAAGGATTGCTTCCCGACTGACAACCTGACGAGGATGGAAAACCTGCAAGCATATATCTGGTATGTAAAAAATGTATTATTGCTATTTTAGACCATAATGAATTGATTTATTTTGCGACCCCTCCCCCTCTACCATTTTTAATGTTTAGCTTAAATGTTTGCTTTGCCTATGCTTCTATGATTTTGATGACACCAGAGAAAGCTGAACGGAGCATCATACTGATTGACCACCTACTGGCGAGGCTGGAACAAGTGCGCACTACGACAACTGGCAAGGCTGAAAGGATTGCTTCCCGACTGACAACCTGACGAGGATGGAAAACCTGCAAGCATATCTATTGTAGATAAAGGAAGAGTTATTATATGGTATGTAAAAATGTATTATTGCTATTTTAGAACATAATGAATTGATTTATTTTGCGACCCCTCCCCCTCTACCATTTTTAATGTTTAGCTTAAATGTTTGCTTTGCCTATGCTTCTATGATTTTGATGACACCAGAGAAAGCTGAACGGAGCATCATACTGATTGACAACCTACTGGCGAGGCTGGAACAAGTGCGCACTACGACAACTGGCAAGGCTGAAAGGATTGCTTCCCGAATGACAACCTGACGAGGATGGAAAACCTGCAAGCATATCTATTGTAGATAAAGGAAGAGTTATTATCTGGTACGTCAAAATTTGTATTATTGCTATTTTAGAACATAATGAATTGATTTATTTTGCGACCCCTCCCCCTCTACCATTTTTAATGTTTAGCTTAAATGTTTGCTTTGCCTATGCTTCTATGATTTTGATGACACCAGAGAAAGCTGAACGGAGCATCATACTGATTGACCACCTACTGGCGAGGCTGGAACAAGTGCGCACTACGACAACTGGCAAGGCTGAAAGGATTGCTTCCCGAATGACAACCTGACGAGGATGGAAAACCTGCAAGCATATATCTGGTATGTAAAAAATGTATTATTGCTATTTTAGAACATAATGAATTGATTTATCATGCCACCCCTCCCCCTCTACCATTTTAAATGTCTAGCTTAAATGTTTGCTTTGCCTATGCTTCTATGATTTTGATGACACCAGAGAAAGCTGAACGGAGCATCATACTGATTGACAACCTACTGGCGAGGCTGGAACAAGTGCGCACTACGACAACTGGCAAGGCTGAAAGGATTGCTTCCCGACTGACAACCTGACGAGGATGGAAAACCTGCAAGCATATCTATTGTAGATAAAGGAAGAGTTATTATCTGGTACGAAAAATGTATTATTGCTATTTTAGAACATAATGAATTGATTTATTTTGCAACCCCTCCCCCTCTACCATTTTAAAATGTAAGCTTAAATGTTTGCTTTGCCTATGCTTCTATGATTTTGATGACACCAGAGAAAGCTGAACGGAGCATCATACTGATTGACAACCTACTGGCGAGGCTGGAACAAGTGCGCACTACGACAACTGGCAAGGCTGAAAGGATTGCTTCCCGAATGACAACCTGACGAGGATGGAAAACCTGCAAGCATATATCTGGTATGTAAAAAATGTATTATTGCTATTTTAGACCATAATGAATTGATTTATCATGCCACCCCTCCCCCTCTACCATTTTAAATGTCTAGCTTAAATGTTTGCTTTGCCTATGCTTCTATGATTTTGATGACACCAGAGAAAGCTGAACGGAGCATCATACTGATTGACAACCTACTGGCGAGGCTGGAACAAGTGCGCACTACGACAACTGGCAAGGCTGACAGGATTGCTTCCCGACTGACAACCTGACGAGGATGGAAAACCTGCAAGCATATCTATTGTAGATAAAGGAAGAGTTATTATCTGGTACGTCAAAATTTGTATTATTGCTATTTTAGAACATAATGAATTGATTTATTTTGCGACCCCTCCCCCTCTACCATTTTTAATGTTTAGCTTAAATGTTTGCTTTGCCTATGCTTCTATGATTTTGATGACACCAGAGAAAGCTGAACGGAGCATCATACTGATTGACCACCTACTGGCGAGGCTGGAACAAGTGCGCACTACGACAACTAGCAAGGCTGAAAGGATTGCTTCCCGACTGACAACCTGACGAGGATGGAAAACCTGCAAGCATATATCTGGTATGTAAAAATGTATTATTGCTATTTTAGACCATAATGAATTGATTTATCATGCCACCCCTCCCCCTCTACCATTTTAAATGTCTAGCTTAAATGTTTGCTTTGCCTATGCTTCTATGATTTTGATGACACCAGAGAAAGCTGAACGGAGCATCATACTGATTGACAACCTACTGGCGAGGCTGGAACAAGTGCGCACTACGACAACTGGCAAGGCTGAAGGATTGCTTCCCGACTGACAACCTGACGAGGATGGAAAACCTGCAAGCATATCTATTGTAGATAAAGGAAGAGTTATTATCTGGTACGTCAAAATTTGTATTATTGCTATTTTAGAACATAATGAATTGATTTATTTTGCGACCCCTCCCCCTCTACCATTTTAAATGTTTAGCTTAAATGTTTGCTTTGCCTATGCTTGTATGATTTTGATGACACCAGAGAAAGCTGAACGGAGCATCATACTGATTGACAACCTACTGGCGAGGCTGGAACAAGTGCGCACTACGACAACTGGCAAGGCTGAAAGGATTGCTTCCCGACTGACAACCTGACGAGGATGGAAAACCTGCAAGCATATATCTGGTATGTAAAAAATGTATTATTGCTATTTTAGACCATAATGAATTGATTTATTTTGCGACCCCTCCCCCTCTACCATTTTAAATGTCTAGCTTAAATGTTTGCTTTGCCTATGCTTCTATGATTTTGATGACACCAGAGAAAGCTGAACGGAGCATCATACTGATTGACAACCTACTGGCGAGGCTGGAACAAGTGCGCACTACGACAACTGGCAAGGCTGAAGGATTGCTTCCCGACTGACAACCTGACGAGGATGGACAACCTGCAAGCATATCTATTGTAGATAAAGGAAGAGTTATTATCCGGTATGTAAAAAAATGTATTATTGCTATTTCAGACCATAATGAATTGATTTATTTTGCCACCCCTCCCCCTCTACCATTTTAAATGTCTAGCTTAAATGTTTGCTTTGCCTATGCTTCTATGATTTTGATGACACCAGAGAAAGCTGAACGGAGCATCATACTGATTGACCACCTACTGGCGAGGCTGGAACAAGTGCGCACTACGACAGCTGGCAAGGCTGAAAGGATTGCTTCCCGACTGACAACCTGACGAGGATGGAAAACCTGCAAGCATATATCTGGTATGTAAAAAATGTATTATTGCTATTTTAGACCATAATGAATTGATTTATCATGCCACCCCTCCCACTCTACCATTTTAAATGTCTAGCTTAAATGTTTGCTTTGCCTATGCTTCTATGATTTTGATGACACCAGAGAAAGCTGAACGGAGCATCATACTGATTGACCACCTACTGGCGAGGCTGGAACAAGTGCGCACTACGACAACTGGCAAGGCTGAAAGGATTGCTTCCCGACTGACAACCTGACGCGGATGGAAAACCTGAATTTTAGAACATAATGAATTGATTTATTTTGCCACCCCTCCCCCTCTACCATTTTTAATGTCTAGCTTAAATGTTTGCTTTGCCTATGCTTCTATGATTTTGATGACACCAGAGAAAGCTGAACGGAGCATCATACTGATTGACAACCTACTGGCGAGGCTGGAACAAGTGCGCACTACGACAACTGGCAAGGCTGAAAGGATTGCTTCCCGACTGACAACCTGACGAGGATGGAAAACCTGCAAACATATATCTGGTATGTAAAAAATGTATTATTGCTATTTTAGACCATAATGATATTATTTATTATGACACCCCTCCCCCTCTACCATTTTAAATGTTTAGCTTAAATGTTTGCTTTGCCTATGCTTCTATGATTTTGATGACACCAGAGAAAGCTGAACAGAGCATCATACTGATTGACAACCTACTGGCGAGGCTGGAACAAGTGCGAACTAAGACAACTGGCAAGGCTGAAAGGAATGCTTCCCGACTGACAACCTGACGAGGATGGAAAACCTGCAAGCATATCTATCGTAGATAAAGGAAGAGTTATTATCTGGTACGTAAAAAAATGTATTATTGCTATTTCAGATTATAATGAATTGATTTATTTTGCGACCCCTCCCCCTCTACCATTTTAAATGTTTAGCTTAAATGTTTGCTTTGCCTATGCTTCTATGATTTTGATGACACCAGAGAAAGCTGAACGGAGCATCATACTGATTGACAACCTACTGGCGAGGCTGGAACAAGTGCGCACTACGACACCTGGAGAGGCTGACAGGATTGCTTCCCGACTGACAACCTGACGAGGATGGAAAACCTGCAAGCATATCTATTGTAGATAAAGGAAGAGTTATTATCTGGTATGTAAAAAATGTATTATTGCTATTTTGGACCATAATGAATTGATTTATTTTGCCACTCTTACCCCTCTACCATTTTCAATGTCTAGCTTAAATGCTTGCTTTGCCTATGCTTCTATGATTTTGATGACACTATAGAAAGCTGAACGGAGCATTATACTGATTGACAACCTACTGGCGAGGCTGGAAGAAGTGCGCACTACGGCAACTGGCAAGGCTGAAAGGATTGCTTCCCGACTGACAACCTGACGAGGATGGAAAACCTGCAAGCATATCTATTGTAGATAAAGGAAGAGTTATTATCTGGTATGTCAAAAATGTATTATTGCTATTTTAAACCATGATGAATTGATTTATTTTGCCACCCCTCCCCCTCTACCATTTTAAATGTCTAGCTTAAATGTTTGCTTTGCCTATGCTTCTATGATTTTGATGACACCAGAGAAAGCTGAACGGAGCATCATACTGATTGACAACCTACTGGCGAGGCTGGAACAAGTGCGCACTACGACAACTGGCAAGGCTGAAAGGATTGCTTCCCGACTGACAACCTGACGAGGATGGAAAACCTGCAAGCATATATCTGGTATGTAAAAAATGTATTATTGCTATTTTAGACCATAATGAATTGATTTCTTTTGCCACCCCTCCCCCTCTACCATTTTCAATGTCTAGCTTAAATGTTTGCTTTGCTTATGCTTCTATGATTTTGATGACACCAGAGTAAGCTGAACGTAGCATCATACTGATTCACCACCTACTGGCGAGGCTGGAACAAGTGCGCACTACGACAACTGGCAAGGCTGAAAGGATTGCTTCCCGACTGACAACCTGACGAGGATGGAAAACATGCAGGCATATCTATTGTAGATAAAGGAAGAGTCATTATCTGGTATGTAAAAAAATGTATTATTGCTATTTTAAACCATAATGAATTGATTTATTTTGCCACCCCTCCCCCTTTACCATATTAAATGTCTAGCTATTTTGTTAAAACTAACATGAAAGGTATTCAATTGCAAAATCCTTATGAAAAAATGAAAGTATGTTTATCTCTTCTGTCTAGGCCAGCCTTGAACGTGACAGTTCATACTGAAAGACAACCGTCCGACAAGATTTGAACACGTATTTATTAATTTAGATACTACAGTCATTTTATCTTGTTTCGTAGGGAAATAAATTGTTTCTTATTAATTTCTAAGCGTTATTCGAAACTATTCATTTGCTGTCTTAAATGTCACACCTCACTGGAGATATAAACGGTACATTTTATGATATCAAAATATGACGATAAAGCTAACTGACTCTATCCCTCCTCCACTTTAAGTTCTTTTCTCAGGTTTAGCTCAATGTTTTTCTCTTCAAAAATAATTTAGTTGTGTTCTGCCGCAGATTAAATAGATTAAAAATAATATTATAACACGGAACACCTTTTGTATTTATTGTTCAGCAAAGTCTATGGATGTCATTAGATCCCTTTTTTTAAGTTTTTGTATTACTACTTTGTTAAAACTAACGTGAAAAGTATTCAATAACAAAATTATCATGAAATAATGAAAGTATGTTTATCTCTTCTGTCTAGGCCAGCCTTGAACATGACAGTTCATACTGAAAGACAACCGTCCGACAAGATTGGAACACGTATTAATTTTATTAATTTAGATTCTACAGTCGTTGTATTTCGTAGGTAAAGAAATTGTTTCTTTTTAATTTCTAAGCGGTATTCGAAACTATTCATTTGCTGTCTTAAATGCCACATCTCACTGGAGATATAAACGGTACACCACAGGATATCATAGTATGCCTATAATGAAGTATAAAGCTATTTCACTCTACAAATTCTATGGATGTCATTAGATCTCACTTTTTATAAGTTTTTATATTACTACTTTGTGAAATGTAACATGAAATGGATTCAATAACAAAATCCTCATGAAATAATGAAAGTATGTTTATCTCTTTTGTCTAGGCCAGCCTTGAACAAGACAGTTCATAGTGAATGACAACCAAGATCGGAACAAGTGCTTACTAATTTAGAACCTTTAAACAATTTATTTCGTAGATAAATTGTTTATATTTAATTTATAATAGATAAAATGATACAGAGATGTCAAATATTTTTATGCATTATAAGTGTATTGAATTTTAAAACTAATATTTCTATTCGAGACAATTTTTTTGCTGTTTTAAATTGTACATCTCACTGACGGTATAAAAGGTACACCACAGGATATCATAGTATGACTAGTATCTAACTACAATTTGGTTTATGCTCTCGAGTCCCAGTTTAATTATGATTCAATGTATGTTTGGCCCTTAGATAATTTATATGCTGCTGCACTATCTTTATTTTTCTTTGTTTTTATATTGATTTGTAATACAAGGCGATTTCATATTATTTAATGTTTCCGTGTTTGTGCTTTGTTGGTTAGTTGAATGAGATTTACACCGTTTCTAGAATATGCAGAAGTATTTACTAAAAGTAATACAGATATAAATAAATTAAATCAGTAAAACCAAATTTATGTTGGAACATTGAACTTGAATAAGTTTTCTTGTGAAGTTTCTTTGTGATAACATGCAATATTGTTGTATCTGAAGCCGGCCCCCACACTCCTTACATTGTGTATGCACCCATTATATTGGCTGAATAAAGCTTTAATTTAAAATTCAATTCAAAGAAGAAAGAGAACAAACATAATGCACTTGGTTTTGTGGTGATAGTTAAGTGAACAAGACGCCAATATTCAATATAGGTTATAAACTATTCTGTTTCATTCCCTAGACAGCCACAAATTAATACTGATCGTTTTCCTAAAGAACTGGTCCACTTCAAGTGATCAAAAAAGTCTTTAAACTTTTTTGTTAATAATTTCTGTGCTCACCTATATCAATCTGTAAAACAGATCACACAACAGTGTCTGATCTTAATTTGCGAGATGCAGTAGTTAATATGTCAAGCACATTTTAAAATCCCACGTACAATCTCTTTGTTTGTACGCAGTGGGGCGTACCCTTATCGTCAGTCGGTGAGTTTTTTCTCTAATCCTTTCAGTTCAGTCTGTCCGAGAAAGGCGTTCAATTTAGTTTGGTTTGTGAAGGAATCCTTATAAATCACAGACCAAAACAAACAAAAAAACAATTCATAAACCCATCAAAATTAATGTTTGGCGATGAGATGGCGTGGTGGGCAAATTGACGTAGAAGCAAATGGTAAAAAAATTTTTTACACATAATTAACTATGACGTGTATAGTCATTCTTCATTTCACCATACTCTGTATATCTATGTATACCGATCAGATTGGAGGTCTGAATATATTTTTGAATCATTTGCATACTTGTTTAAAAAAATCAAAGTTGCTGTTTGAACATAACGCAAGCAACTATCCTGCCCTGTCTAAATAGCAAACTTATCATAGTGAGGCTTTAAGCTTACATCTGGTGCCTTGTAACGCACCTTTCTATAATGCTGTCATATATTCATAACGACATGAAGCTAATTCCATGGGGCAATACAGCAGAAAAACAAGCATGCACATGTGACTTACTACAGATAAAAACGTTGTGAGAATACTTATACTATGAATAATACACATTAATGTTTTAAGCTCTAGCCAAATATTCTTTGCAACAAGGAGGTTGAGAAATATGGAGTTTGTCTACATTAGGGGCAGTAAGTACAACGTCGCAGTAGCTTACGACTTGTCGTAAGACATAATTCGCATATTCTTAACGATGAGATGTAAGCTACTGCGACGTTGTAGGCCTACTTACGGCCCTATGTGTAACAAGCAATAGTATGGAGGGGGAGGTTATGGTTGCGCTCAGCTCCATAGAGTCACGAGGGAGGCACTCCACACTTTCCCAGTCCCTACTGGGCCGACCTTTGCCACTAGCCCTATCTAATCATTTCATATTGGCATTGGTTATCGTTCTAGTCTGTGCTACAGGGCTGGGGAAGGTGTTTATTCAATTGTCAATTGTCAAAAAGTGTACCCTTACTTTTTTTTCTCCTTTTTGCTTTCTTTTAGTTTTGTTGCGCTGTTCTTGTTGAAGGTTTGGGGTGTGGGAGGTGGAATTTGGCCGTCGACGAATCACAGGGGAACCTAGGCTAGGAGACGTTAAACCCGGAGAGAGGGAGAGAATTCTCTCCCTCCCTCTATAGAGAACACCCGGTACATGTATAATGGTTTTACATTCATGTCTCTACTCTCTACTTTGTTTATTCGATGTAGAGACAGTGTGTGACTGTGAGTCGCAGTGACTGCCTCACTGGACTGTTTTGTGACTTTTGTGTTTCAGGTAACAAAGAATCAGACATGATGTTCACAGTTGATACAGTACTTCATTTAAGTTCATTAGTTTATTCATAGATAATACACGATGTATTTGTCACGGATCGGCCTTACTCACTCTGTGCCAATAACAAAGGCACTCTGTGTCAATTGGCGGTATGTCTGGGGGCACAGAGCTACTCTGTGTCCCATGACGGTTAGTCAGTGGGCACAGAGCTACTCTGTGCCCCATGACGGTTAGTCAATGGGCACAGAGGTACTCTGTGTCAGGTGACGCTACCTTCTATTAATCGATGTAGAGACAGTGTGTGACTGTGAGTCGCAGTGACTGCCTCACTGGACTGTTTTGTGACTTTTGTGTTTCAGGTAACAAAGAATCAGACATGATGTTCACAGTTGATACAGTACTTCATTTAAGTTCATTAGTTTATTCATAGATAATACACGATGTATTTGTCACGGACTGTGGTATAGATCTAGATCTAGATCTAGACTTTAAAGAGATCCTATTAAATAGATCTAGATCTAGATCTAGATTTCGAAGAGATCCTACAAAACTAGACGAATCAAAGGCATTAAACTTGAAAACTATAGCTAGATCTAGATCTACTGGCCTACCTCAATGTAGATCTAGATCTATTGGTGCTTTTTCGGTATATAAACATAACAGACAAGATGGCGGACCAGTGAAATCGGCTCGGGGTATATACCGAAAAAGCACCCATCTATTTAATAGGATCTCTAGATTTATACATTTTTGTGAAGGAGAAAGGTAAACTTTTAGGAAGAAATCTGTTGTCTGGTAACTTAAAGTAGATCTCTATACTGGGGTGAAGATAGATTCCAGTGACACGCCCCAAAGCAAAATTGATCTAGATTCTAGACTCTAGATGTAGATTTAATCTAGATCTAGAATCTACATTGAGGTAGGCCTAGATTACACTGCACATCGCAGTGGGCAAGGTAATGTTTTTAGATGTTGTTGGGTTTGTGTGTGTGTGTGTATTATGAACGAATCTGACATTGGTTTTTGTTGGGTTTTTTAAACTGGGACTGTGTCCCCTTTTTTTGCTCTTTTTTTTCGGATTTGGGCAATTTCTATGTCAAATTGGTTCATAAGACACAAAACGTCTTAAAACATTAACTGCGATGGGCAATGTTATCTATACAAATACCAGTAGACGAAACTTCTGAAGTCTCATAGTCATCAAAATCAATGTGAAAATCACAGTTTGCATCCATCGTAGGTTCTAAGATCGTAACATAGGCCTACGTGAAAAGAGAAAAATGTCTCTCTTATGAAAACAGCAAACCTGTACTTGTCAGAATTTTGGCAATATCTCAATGAAATATCAAAAGACCTTCAAATAGCGGATGAATTTGTTCATATTGCAGTGCAACAGTAAAGGCCAAATGCGTCCTTATCGCAGTGAAGTGGTTTTAAGCAGACAGTGGAATTTAATTATCTGCTGTTTTGGTTATTTATCTACGATGTTTGGTTCTAAAAGTCATATTTGATCTAGATCTTTAATCAGCTGTATTCACTATCTGATTATTATTATTATTATAGATAGCGATGTAGAATCCGTAAGAAGGGCCTCCAGGGAATATTGAAGGCTTCCAGCGAGTCAGTGTTGTACTTGCGGCCCTATGTCTAGATAATAAAACTTTTTGCAAATTCAAATTCAAATTCAAGTTTATTCAGTCAATGTGTGTTACATCGAAAATATGTAATGTTGAATGTGACATCTTCAAAAGAAATTACATTACAATAATAGTGAGACACCACAATGAAAATTAATAGAATTATACATAGACTACGCTTTAAAACTAGTTACATTATCTTTATCTCACCAGTGCTTTTTATCTTATACAGCATAAGAAAGAATATAAACATATTTATAAACTAACACTATTGTATAAATGTACATTGTCACATTGTGAAAATAGCATTAAATATACAGCTTTTTGTTGTTGTTGTTTAGCCGCCCTCTCATGAATCTTATCAAAATTATTTTATCTTTTTAAAATTTCCATTGAGTATTAAGTCACTAGATATCTATTTACCCTACAGTAAATAATTTATAATAGATCTAAAAAAAAAACAACACAATATTACAATTATGGTCTTATAAGATGTTCCTGTCTTGTGTTATTAAACAGTTTAACTGCTTGAGGGAAACAGCTGTTAACAAATCTGCTGCTACCTCTAAATGCTCGAAGGCGACAGCCATGTGGAAGTAATTCAAAATAATGTCTCGAGGGATGAGATTTATCCTTCATAATCTTAGTCATTTTACTTGTCAAGCGCTCTTGGTATAATATTTCTAACGACTTAAGGTCGGAGCCCATAATTTTTTCTGCATTTTTGACAACTGATTCTAGCTTGTGTAAATTAACTAGAGGTAGCCTATCGAACCAAACTCCAATAGATCTTGTCAATATACTTTCAATAATAGCTCTATAGAAATTAGTCATTATCACTTTATTTACCCCGTAAGACTTCAGTTTTCTAAGAAAATACATTCTCTGTCTTGCTTTCTTAAGGATATCATTGCAGTTAATATCCCATGTTAAAGTATTGGATAGGACAGTGCCAAGAAACTTGAAATCGTATACTTGTTCTACATTTGATCCTTGTATAACCAAGGGTGGGGCTGGGGGTTCGTTTCTCCTAAAATCTATGGTCATTTCCTTTGTCTTCGATACATTCAGCTGTAAGTTGTTCTGGTTACACCGGCTCACAATGGTGTCTATTTGGCTACGATATGCGTGCTCATCTGCGTTTTTGATTAGACCAGTAACCATCGTATCGTTGGCGTATTTTATAACCAGACTGCCAGGCTGTTCTGCTTTACAGTCATAAGTAAAAATAGAATATAGTTTTGGTGATAAAGGACAACCTTGGGAGATCCCAGTATTTAACGTTATACTTATTGACACGTTGTTACCAATTTTAACCTCTTGTGGTCGTTCTAATAAGAAGTCTAAAATCCAGTTACATATGTTTATAGGAAAAAAGAGTTGGTAGATAAGTTTGTTGTACAATTGTTGTGGTATAATGGTATTAAAAGCTGAACTGTAGTCTATAAGTAATATTCTAGCATTTGACTTGTTTTACTCTAGGTGGTTTAATACCTCATGCACATTTACTGCAACCGCGTCATCTACTGACCTATAATACCTGTACGCAAATTGAAAAACATCGAAGTCTGATGGTAGTAAAGCCACAGATGTTAAGGCTACTGGTCTGTAATCATTTAATGTTTGTGGTGATTGCTTCTTAGGCACAGGCATAATGGTAGACTTTTTAAGGCATGTAGGTACAGAACAAGTTTCTAGCGACCAATTAAAAATAACAGTGAACACAGGAGCCAGCTCTGCACTACACACTTTCAGTAGTTTTGTTGTTAACTTGTCTGGTCCAGCGGCTTTATTTACTTTCAGTTTACTAAACGAGCGCCTTACGTCATGCTCATCTACGACGAATGGTGGCGACTCATTAGATGGCAATGGGACGGGGCTTGTTTTGTTGTCTTTATCAAACCTTGCGTAGAATACGTTTAACCTGTCAGGCAGGGTGGCGTCATCACACTCGATGGTTTTAGGAGTGCCCAATGCATGAAACTAGATTTTTAATTGATGAAATCTTGTTTTTTAAAACATAGATCTCTATAAATATATGTTTTTGTAAATACCTAACACACACACAATAACACTAAAGAGGTAGCTATAAAGTTTTTTTTATCGCTTTGGATTTTTACTCTGGGTTTTTAAAAAGTAAACTTATTTCTTTTTTGATTTTTCAGAGTTGAACAGATAATAACCTCTAGCGATGGCATCAAGTGTGCAAGGCATTATTTTACCTGAAAAACGACTGCTTGAGATCTTAAATATAGCTAATGATTGGGCATTATCCAATGGTAAGGCTTAATATTTTAACGTAGCTCCTTTGAGAATATTTCTGCTTCCAAATTTATATTTCACTCCAGGTTTTTTTTTAATTGATTAACCCCACTAATCGCTCACAGCGGCTCACCATGTTTGACTCTAGGTTGTGTGGTTTATTTTTTCTAGAAAGTAGAAGCATATATAATTTGCAAGACGCTTAATGTTGAAAGAAAGTTATAATGTATACACATATATATACTCATAAAATGGATTGCAAGAGATGATCTCACGGCTGCTGTCTTAAATTGAAGAAAAAAAACATATGAGCATTACAAGATAAAAAAATGTTAGGAGGTCTAAATTTTAGAAATGCATAAATTTATTTTGAATACTTTGTAGCATGAAGAATAAGACTTCAGAAATAGTTATTTTATGGTTGGGAACATAGTATAGCGTCATATTTTCTTGTAAATACAAATTTATGATGAACAGGAAGAGTGTCTGATGTGACATGTCACATATGATAATTACCAAAAATCTCATTAATTGACATAAATCTATAAATAAAACAATATTGTGGTGATTGCTTCTTAGGCACAGGCACAATGGTAGACTTTTTAAAGCATGTGGGTACAGAACAAGTTTCTAGCGACCAATTAAAAATAACAGTGAACACAGGAGCCAGCTCTGCACTACAGACTTTTAGTAGTTTTGTTGTTAACTTGTCTGGTCCAGCGGCTTTGTTCACTTTCAGTTAACTAAACGAGCGCCTTACTTCATGCTCATCTACGACGAATGGTGGCGAGTCATTAGATGGCAATGGGACGGGGCTTGTTTTGTTGTCTTTATCAAACCTTGCGCAGAATACGTTTAACCTGTCAGGCAGGGTGGCGTCATCACACTCGATGGTCGTAGGAGTGCCCAATGCATGAAACTAGATTTTTAATTGATGAAATCTTGTTTTTTAAAACATAGATCTCTATAAATATATGTTTTTGTAAATACCTAACACACACACAATAACACTAAAGAGGTAGCTATAAAGTTTTTTTTATCGCTTTGGATTTTTACTCTGGGTTTTTAAAAAGTAAACTTATTTCTTTTTTGATTTTTCAGAGTTGAACAGATAATAACCTCTAGCGATGGCATCAAGTGTGCAAGGCATTATTTTACCTGAAAAACGACTGCTTGAGATCTTAAATATAGCTAATGATTGGGCATTATCCAATGGTAAGGCTTAATATTTTAACGTAGCTTGTTTGATAATATTTCTTGCTTCCAAATTTATATTTCACTCCAGGTTTTTTTTTAATTGATTAACCCCACTAATCGCTCACAGCGGCTCACCATGTTTGACTCTAGGTTGTGTGGTTTATTTTTTCTAGAAAGTAGAAGCATATATAATTTGCAAGACGCTTAATGTTGAAAGAAAGTTATAATGTATACACATATATATACTCATAAAATGGATTGCAAGAGATGATCTCACGGCTGCTGTCTTAAATTGAAGAAAAAAAACATATGAGCATTACAAGATAAAAAAATGTTAGGAGGTCTAAATTTTAGAAATGCATAAATTTATTTTGAATACTTTGTAGCATGAAGAATAAGACTTCAGAAATAGTTGTTTTATGGTTGGGAACATAGTATAGCGTCCTATTTTCTTGTAAATACTGCTTTATGATGACCAGGAAGAGTGTCTGATGTGACATGTCACATATGCTAATTACCAAAAATCTCATTAATTGACATAAATTTATAAATAAAACAATTAACATTTATCTAGCAATTGTTGCTTTATGTACCAAAAAAAATTTTAAAGCTAAAAACATACTTTGTTACTACATATTCACAAAAATTAAAGTGTGATATTTCATATCAGACATTTCTGTATGAGATTTTTTCTCTTTTTCCCACAAATCTACCTTAACTACTAACAAAGGTTTTGCTACCAAATAACTGAAATGCACTGTCAAAATAAAGAAAAATTTAGCTCCAGAAAAGCAATTGAAAATTAAGGGCTGGTAACATTGTAGAAAAAGGGATTGTAAAGGTGGTCGATATCTTGAAGACTCAGGCAGCCAGTGACGCATTCTCTGCTACTCTCGCACTATCTTATTGGGTCCAATAATTGGGGCCTTAAGCCTAGTTAGTGCTGATGTTGACATTAACATTTTAAACTAACTTAGAACCCAAATAGATACTCTAGGTACAGATTTTTAAAGAAATAAGTGTCTGATGCGACGCTTTAAAACACAATCACAAAAACATTTGATCTCATTATAATGTGATCGGCTGAGACAGGAGTCCAGATCTCCATACACTGTGTGTGGGTTGCAGCACTTAAAGTTGTTTTGGGGCCTTATAGCCTAGTTACTGCTGATGTTGGACATTAAGCAACCAATTCAATACTCAACTGAAAGTGCTAGATCAAGCTTCTAATGCAGTTTATGGAATTTGCGTTTAAATATTTAAATTGATTTTGTGTGTGTATGTGTTGTTGTTTTTTTAAAGATACAGAATCAATTTTCAGTTCTTTTTCTATGTTGTGTTCCTCAATCTTGTGCAAATATTTCCTTGCATGACAGAGGACCATTTGTATTGCTTTTTTTTTTTTTACTTCAGTAAAAATGTACAAATGGCAGTCCACCCTACCTTCATGTTCATGTTCTGACTCTAAAGTTGTCTACGGTGTGTCAGTTTACCAACTTTCTAGATTTTTAGGAACGCACTGCAAGTTAAGTTATCCCTTTTTACTGGATAATCGATCATCCTAAGGCTACTCAAAGTATGTCACAGAACAATTTTTTCTACAGTGGTGTCTGTTATCTAATTTTTTTTTCTTCTCATTTCAACCTTCAAGTTATATGCATGATGATTCCCCCTGTCATTCATTTCTCAAAAATTTCCTCTTTGCCATTCATCATTTTTAAGTGTATAATAATCAAGAACGACTAAATATTCTCTGTTCCTTAGGCATTATCATCAAAGACAGCCCCGGGAGCAGTAATTCAATCTGCGCTCCATACGCACTGTTCCCAAGCCTGGTGCCAGCACCTGTCTTAGAGCAAGCAAAATCTTCTATGACAGAGTTTAGCCATCTCATGCACAAAGTGGCCAATGACCAGACATTTTTGACACATTGCTTGAAAAAGTAACTTCAATTTGTTATTTTTATGCCTTAAAGTTAAAAGTTAATCAATTTTATGTATAATTTTAAAGTACATTTTTATGCTTGTTATGTAAAATGTGTTTTGGTTGTTTGTTCGGTTTTTGTTGTTGTTTTTTTCAAAGAATTAATGAACAATAATTGTAGATGCAAGAAACAAAAACATGCATTATTTTTTTATAAATCTATGTGTCTGTTCTTTTTTTTAGTGTTATTGAGGTTGATCCTTTCATCAATGGACTTTGGCAAATATATCAGAAAGTGCAAGAACAGGGCATCAAACAGGTGTGTGGGTGAAGATTGTTATCAAATATAAGCAGAAGTATTAATCAAGTCTTTCTCGAATAATGTTACAATGCATAAACACCTGTTGCTAAGTAGGGAACTGCACGATTTGAATTGCAGCCTTAGTTTACATAATCAGTATCTTAAAAGCTTGGGGTATTTTACGATGATGAGTTATCATAATTTGTGTCTAGCAGTTGTTAAAAAAACTGAATTGTTTAAGCCTTTTGGATTTTTCTAAAGATGCAAGTGAAAGAGTGAAATTATCTTTTTTGTGGTGGTAGGTGGGAGTTATGGGAATGGGCCACCTTTGTGCAGATGCTGGGTACTCTGACGTGGACAAATTATTTTCTTAGTAAATTACACATCTTAATGAAATAGAATTTTGACCCTATATGACCATATAGTTGTAGGAGGGTTTTTTGTGTTTTTTTGTTTGTTTGTTTGGTTGTTTTTTTGTTTTTGTTTTTTGTTTGTTTTGTTGTTGTTGTTTTTTTTTTTTTGGGGGGGGGGGGGGTTCGGTACATTTCAACACTGCTTTGTCTATCTCTCCACTCAATTATCTATGTCTTTCTCTATCTCTCAAACTTTATTATTTCTCTTTATTTGCCTGTTTGTTTGTCAGTCTCCAGCTCTGTCATTCAACAGGTCTTTAGAAGCTATGTCATCCAGCAAGATCAGTTTTTTGCTAAATGAACAAAATTTCTTTGATGTAATATTTTTGTCTTTCTTTGTGTTGCAGCCCTTAATGCTTGGTGTTTTTCGCAATGACTTCATGATGAATTTTAAAGACAAAAACAAATTAGACGGTGCAGTGAATGCTGATCAGCTGGAACTTAAGCAAATAGAGTTCAATTCCATAGCGTCCAGCTTTGGGGGGCTTACTCAGCAGATTGGAAATCTTCACAAGTAAGTTGCATTTTGTGTGTGTGTGATGAGGTGGGCTGGGGGTGGGGGGTTTGCCCCATACTGTTACCATCATGGTGTTTTTGATCAAATGGAATTTTATTTTAGTTTCGTATTCCTCACTATATTCAGATTTAAAAACTTTCTTTCCTTTGTGTTTATGGAGTAATGTTAATTTGTATTCATTATTTTTGTGGGGAAAACAATGGGGTGTGATTTTTGTATCTAATCATGTAAACAAACAAAAATCAAATATATTGTTTTCTTAACTAAGAATGTTAATTGGTTGTTGTTGCAGTGACCATCGAGAATTACACTTGCCAAAGATATTAAAGATCACCACAACTGTCACTTCAAGTTCAAGCCTACTCTGGAAAGTTCAAACCTCATAAATTTAAAAGAAAGTACTTCACACGCCTTTACATAACTTCTTGAAGTTTGTATTCTCAATTAGATTTTAAAACATCAACAATTTTGTGCTTAATCTTTGTTTTTAAATACTTTTGAATTTTTTTTTCTATAGATTGACCCTTAGCTTGTGTGGGAAGAAGTTTAATGAACAGCAGGTGAGTATATTAGGATCAAAGCTAATGATTATGGCTGAAACTGAAAGACAGAATATTTCTTTAAATATTTTCTTGTTATAAAATAAAAAAAATTCTGTTCATTTCATCATAAAATGGCGCACAGTGCACTGTTAAAATTTTATTTGAAACATAAGGCAGGTGTAGATTAACAATACCATAGATTTAAATGTAATCCAGTAAAGAAGAAAACCTTCATAAAGTTGTACATTTCGTGTAATGATAAATGCTTATTTGACAATCCTTTTACAAATTCAACCATTTATCAACCCAGGGACCTTATCGCAGCATCTCTAGGTGGCCTCATATCTTGGAATTGTTCAGCAACCATTCTCTCTCCCTCCATTTTACCTTTCAAAATTCAGAAAATTTTGTCACAGTTAGGTGGCTTGCCTGTGCATTTAATAGGTGCAAAAGTAACTGATTCCAGTCTTTTTTTGTTTATAAAAGATCTAGTTGTCCATTATGAACTAGCTTTTATCTTGTCAAATGGTCACTGGTGGTTACACACCCATAGTTACAGACACATGGATATATTCCCCTTTATATACTCTTTAACATTTCCTAGGAAAGCATAAAAATCAACTATATAACTTCTCATGATTTGCGTATTTCAGATGGCAGAGAACAAGCCTGCTAGTGGCATAGCCAAAGGACTTTTGCATGCTTGGGAGCTCTACAGGAACCCAAAGTATGAATTTTGTTTACCTTAAATGCTTTCACATATATTTTATGGTATAAAGCTTTAAATGTTTTTTTGCAATTATTTTATTGGTTGAATTGATTGACACCTATCTTCTCCTTTAGTTTTCTTTTGTCACTTCTGATCATCATTCATCCAATAAAGCTTACATTCAACAAGAGAGTATGATAAGCCCAAGTGTCTTGTTATTCCCCACCAGTCATATTTTTAAAGGTAAAGAAAATTGAAATTTGTTCCCAGAAAACTTTAAATACCCTGTTTTTGTTCCAATTTTTCAGAGCTGTGATTGTCTTCCTAATTAGTAACAAGGAAAGGAATGTTTTTGACCAGCGATGGATCGAATTCAGAATCTATGAACAGAATCCCTCAGTTAGAGTTCTGAGACTAACTTTTCTCGATTTTCATGAAAGTGGATCTCTTGACAATGAAAGTAGGCTTTTCATGTAAGTATTTTTTACATTATGTTTCATTTCATTCCTCTTTATGTCTTACAATATCATTAAGCCAAAAGTGCTTCTAAGCAAAGTCAACACAAATCAGGAGCAAAGAAATAGTAGATGCCTTGGTTGAGGAAAATTTGTTGAAAATAGTGTTTAGTTTTCTTTATTGTATTTATTTTTGTGTGTAGTATTACTAGTAAGCAGTTGTAGCATGTGCTCAAAACTGAAGCAGTTGCGTTGTTGAGAGAGTATCTGGGCTGTTTTTCAATTACGTTAAACTTTCATAGATCTGCACTTTCTCTTGTAGCTAATACTTTAAAACAAAGGTTCTAACATTATCCACTTTTCTGTAATCTGAATTAATGAATTAGGTTGTGTCATGTGTTTTTTTTCAAAAGCTAAGACCCATGTAAATATGGTTCGAACAAAGTAAAATTTTTGTTTATCCTCAGAAGCCAGAATATATTTTTAGATGCTCTTTTTTTTGTTGTTAAAATTTTATTTTTGGTATAGTTAAAAGCCTAGCTCACGTTTGTGAAAGCTGAATGATATGTTAAGAAAAAAAAAAGGTAGCAGTATTGGTGTATTTCACAGTGCACACAAGGAATAGACCTAAAGTCATGTGACGTGAAAAGACTAATGCCCATTAGAGTAGATTTAATTTTCCTTGTTAGTGGAAAAAAGAAAAAGAAACAAACCTGAAAATGCTGTTAAGGCATCTGGGAATAGAAATTGTTTTGCTACATTGAATGTTTTTAAAAATTTGGGTCTGTAATTTACCCTTTATTCATAGTTCCTTAAAATTAAAAAAAAAAAAAAAAAAAAAACACAGTGAGGCCTATTTATTTTCACATTTCTGAAATAATGATAATCTCCTTTTTTTGTTCATTCCAGTAATGGTGAAGAGGTGGCCGTTGTTTATTTACGAGATGGTTACACAGCTGACCAGTATCCAAGCGAAAAGGTATGGAGGAGTAATAGTGTTTACAATTATTGAAAAATCAGATATGTCAATCGTAAGAATAATGGATTTTAGAGTATCAGAATTTATATTCTTCAATTTCTGTTCAGTCCTTTGCTTCATTTTATTTTAAAACTCAACAGGTCAAAATTCAGATTTCATTTAAACATTTTCAGGTACTACATTCTGAGTATAATTTAAGATAAAATACCAATCTAGGCATAAGTGAATAGTGCACTTAAATTGCTATTTTCCCCAGCTGTAGCAGTTAGAGTGTAAGACACAAGGATACTCCTGTACCTTTCCACACCCTCTTGCTTCCTGTAGGAATGGAATGGACGCCTCACTATAGAACTGTCCACTGCAATTAAATGCCCATGTGTCCAGTATCAATTGATGGGCAGCAAAAAGGTCCAGCAAGAACTCGCTAAACCAGGGGCTGTTGAAAAATTTGTTGCCTCAAAAGAGTCAGTGGACAGGATCAGAGCAACATTTGCTGGCCTTTATAGTCTTGACTTGGTAATTATACCATTTTTGTTATTCTTTAGAGGGTTGTTAAGGAAGCGAGGGGCATTGGATATATAAAATTTCAGCTATATCTGTCATTACAATTATTTCTATTTTCATCCAGATAGAGTGAAACTCATCACTTTGATTCATGTAGGAATATTGGATCAGATCTTATTTTATTGACATCTTTATGGGTTTAGAGAATTTTAAAAAGGTTCATCCAAGATTTCAAAGCTGTGGGAAGACTAGTTTTTGTTTTTGTTTTTTTCATGCAAAATTATTGCTAGCTTGTTATTGATTAAACAGCAATTACATCAATAAAAAGCTAGCAAAAAAAAACATACTGAAGATCCTGGATC
>RQTK01000258.1:153439-163743 GCA_003991915.1 Elysia chlorotica
TATATATATATATAGGTTTGACTTTTTTTAAGGTATTGGTGCCTCAAAAACAGTTTACAGTTCATAGCCAGTGTTTATAAGAGGATTCCACTTTAGGTAAAATTGAAGGAACATCAATATTCTATTTTTTTTTTTATTTCAGCTAAATCAAATGGTTAAAACTGATTATAAGTGGTCACTTTTTTCCTCAGGGACCTGAAGGAGATGAAGCTGTAGAGATGGCTATCAAGGCTCCCGAAAAATTTGTCATGAAGCCACAGAGAGAAGGCGGCGGTACAATTTGTTCCTAAATCCTAAATGGTTTACATTAAGAGATACAAAACCCATCAGGAATTTTTAATTGAGCCTTGTATAATTTGAAAAGCTAGAAGAAACTTACAAATTAATTAATCTGTAAACTTCTTAAAAGCTTTTGGAAAGTAACGATAAAATGGATACTTTAGTCTTTAATTTTGAATTGTAAATTATTTATCATATTAACTTGATTCTTTCTTCATCTATTCCAGGAAACAATTTGTATGGTGCAGAGATAGCAAAGTTCATGTCAGAGCACAAAACTTCCAAAGAACGCAATGCTTACATCCTAATGGAAAGGATTTTCCCCTGGCAACAGAAAAATTACCTTGTAAAATCAGGCGTGCCTTTTGTTCTTTCTGATGTGGTCAGTGAAATTGGAGTTTATGGTGTTTACATAGGGTAAGAATTAATTTAAGATTAAACATGTTTTTAGCTTTTCATATTTAATTCGTTTTATCCTTGACAATTGCCCATACTACTAAATGACTTATCCTAGACGAATTGTATAATGAAACAAACAGATTTGTCTTACTTCTCTTTTGTACTTTTTTTTTGTTCTGTTTAAACCATAGTGTTATTGTTATAAAGCAATTCATCCAAAATTTTTGTACCAAATTTTTTTTTACAAAAAAATAAGCGAATCAAAAAAGAATGCGCAGGCTGTATTTAATTTAATTCTAGTCTAACTTTCAAGCCAACTTATTTTGACTCTCTTCAGATCTGGCGACAATGAACTTGCAAATTTTGAGTGTGGCCACATGATGCGTACTAAAATATCTGGTACAGATGAGGGAGGAGTTGTGGCAGGGTTTGCAGTGTTGGACACACCTTTTACATATTAAGGTTCACAAAAATGTTATCTCATTCATAAGATGTCCATTTTCTTTCTTATCATCTATAAAAATGTACTCTTTAGGCATTATCCATTTTAAATCAAAGTTTGGTATAAATGATTTCACTCTCTTTAAGGTTTTTATGTTTTGAAAACTGCATGTACCCTGGCAGCTCAATGTCTCAGAAGATGCTGTTTGTTTGAAAACGCAAAAAGTTGGTTTCTCCACTAAACACTAAAAGGTTTGTGTTTCATGAAGATCAGCATACAACATGTGGTGTTTTTTTTAATTCTTTTTAAACATTCTCAAACACAAATAATAAAAATTCATTCATTACCATTGTGCAATACATTTATCTTTGCAGCTCAGAAACTCCTATTGCATATCCGATAGAAAAGCTGGATTTTAAATAAGGAGGGAGATTTTTTATTTAGACCTTCACAATATATATATATATATCAATTGGTTGCCTTTGTGGAGGTGTTTCTTTTATCCTTTGTGCTCACTGCCATTGACAGCTGGAACTTGCAAGGATTCACAATACTATTGCCTCCTTGTTTTTAGTTTTAAGAAATTCTTTAAAAACATTTTTGTTTCAAAATTTTAAACACATTATTGTTTGTTGACTGTTGTTGTTATGTGTTACAACTGTTAATTATGTTACAAATGTTAATTTACACTGAATGATTGACATAGTTTTTGAAAGAATAGATTGTATGGATCTGTGTCTGTAAGCAAAGTCTGAATGTATGTATTGGGACCTTTGGGGGGTATTATTTCTTGCTCTAATGAATCCAAATAGTAACTATAAAGTATTTGGACCTATCTCTAACGGATGTACTATTATTGGTTACATTTTTTTTTTAATTATTGGTTGAAATGACAACAGAAAGTTTTTCATATCCTCATCATTTCTTTGCAAAATATATGTCATATTTGAGAAATATTAATCATACACAATTCCTGTGCATTTTTATTATGTATTATTTCATACATTAAAACAAACGTTTAACTTCATATACTTGACTCTATTGAACTGCTAATTGACAGATTATTACTTGCATGGACTAAGCATTAGCACTGAATTGCTTTAAGGTAGTGGCATTCGGCTTCTAATCTTACATAAAACATTATAAAAGTACATTCAAACCTTATATAAGATTTTTTTTTATAAATTCCATTCACTGTTTCTAAAGTATGCCTAGACCTGATACAAAAACAATTTCTTTGGTCCAGAGTGATTAAGCATATACAAAGATTGAATGTCAAGCTTATTGTGTTGTCGATGCATCTCTGTTATTCTTCCTGTTTGATTTTCCTGTTGAAAAGAATAGACAAAACCATGCCTCATGCGCAAGACATTCCTCTCATTAAAACAATCCTGCTTTGATCACCAATAATGGCATATTGGTTTTGCATATACATAGTAAAGCTATTGGTATTGGTGGCTTTTAAATTGCAAAACATTTTTCTTAGCAATTTCCTTATCTGTATCTTTTTTTTTCCTTAGAAATGAACCTGATACATGTATACAACAAATTTTATATGCATTAAATTTCATTTAAGTGCCTATCTGCTGCTGCTGATTTTTTTGTATCCATTCACATATTGCAGGTATGTACTTTATTACCAGATCTTTTATTAATATGCATTCAATTATCATAGCCAAAATTTAAAATTGTATAAATATTATAAAGCTGAATGATAAAGCAAGTTCAATGTCGTTTGATATTTTTATTTATTACATTTTTACTAAATAAAAAAGAGATTTGTGTCTTTTAATATAAATGTACTCAGATATCAATTGATTAGTTATTCAAATTTTGCAGAAAATTAAACAATCAAATACATACCTTGAAAAATGGTAGAAATTTGTTCTTTCATCAAATCTGAAACATATTCTTGTTGAGTTGAACTCATTTAATTTTATGTGATATTGAATAAAAACGTACTCTTTCTAGGATACAGCTGATTGGTTTGCATCTGCTAACAACACCCCATGCAGTTTTGTTGGGGGGGGGGGGGTCATTCCTGTAGTAAAACAAACAAAATGAGGTGAAAAACAGTGTCTTGCAATTCCTAAAATCTTTTTTTGTTTAATGATGTACTAAGGGCAGAACACACTGTAGCCTTGGAATAATACAGTTTTAATTCTTAACATTTCAAGTGTATTTTTCATGCAACAGCAGCATTTGTTTCACCTTAAAGTTGTATGACTTGCTTCTGTATAAATTAATGCTGCTGTTGTTGTTTTTAATACACATTTGAAATTCTGAATATTATATCTCTTTAGAGAGAACCCCTTTTGGGTATCTTTTATGTAGAGTTGTCTCTGAGGAGCTTATAGAAATGACACTTTTGAATATCACTAACTTATCACATTGTGATAGTTATATCTAGGTATAAACAGGATATTTGGTGATTATGTTATAAGGAAAAAAAATCTTACTCAAATCATTTTCAGTGATATGAAAAAATACAAATTTAAACCTTTATAAATCTAAAAGTCTTGTAAAGCAGCGACATATGAAAGGATTTATAGCACAGTTATGTAGTTTATCTACATCTTTGGACTTGGACTGAGTGGATAAAGAAAAGACAATCATAGTGTAAATCGGACGACGAAAATTCTTTGTCTTTATTTTTTTAGATATAGAATCATTGAACTAAAATGATCCAAAGTCACAATTATTCACAACAAGAGAGTGCAAAAGGCAATATTAAAAAAGTACATCAATCACCATCTAATAAATTGGCTAAATTAACTAATTTTTCTCTGAGTATACATACTGATTAAATGATATGACTATGATTTAAATTACTTTTCCAACCTCGGAGACTGAAAACTTTAGGAAAAATGTGATCATATTGGTCTTTTAAAATGCTAACTTAAGGGTGAAAGGAGATGATCTTTTCCTTCAAGTTTTGCACAAGATTTGAAATCTCTATTACTCTGTTTTAAATTCAACTGTGGGCAGTTCTCTATTACAAATCCAAGGGAAAATACAGGATATGAAAAGAATAGTAATTCTCGTCTACATTCAAGGATATGACACAAATTTAATAATGATGACTGATATCTATGTTTTGCAAGAGAAAAACAAAACAGTTTTTCAAGACTTGTTTGTGGTATATCTATGACAAAAGCACAGATTAAATTAAAAGCATGCAATGAGTACATTTTAAGCTACAAAAAGTATTGTAGCTGATTCAATTTAATTTCTCATGTCAAAGTTTTATTCATGATTGAGTGCAATCAGCGCTCTGTTTCATTTAATTGAAACTGGTTGTTTGTTTGTTTGTTTTTAATAGACATATGTAGTGCATAGAGTTAAACTTAAAGGACAATGTGCCCTATGTCTCCACCATGACTTATAATTGGCATTCTTGCTCAAATTAACTCTTATAACCATTTAGGTAAGAGTGTAAGAAAAAACAATGGTACTTTGTACAGCAGATAATTTTTTACAATGTTTATAAAAGGCAGACTTTTCCTTCAGCAATAATTAGCAATGCACATTATTAATGTAGATTGTAAGCCACTCATTGCACAGAGTCAAAGTCAAATTCAAATGTTAAATATTAATGGTGGAAAAACTGGGAAATAAAGGTAATGAAAGAAAGGCAAGGGAAAAATGGCACTTAACTATCATGAAAACAAAAATAATGCCTGAGAGATTTTTTAAACTTGCTCTTGAACAAATAAGATCAGATCATCTAATAACTATAAGTAACAATGGTTCCCTTAAGACCATCTGGATATACACTTTAATTATGTTTAACATTAATATTGCAATTATATAAATGCTGCAAAAACGTTTTTAGTTGACAAAGTAATTAAAATTTGTCCATAAAACTCAAATAAAGAAATCAATTTTTAACATTACCTGCAATAAATATAACAGACTCAGAGTTTAGAAATTCAGAAATGTAAAATTTAGCTGGTATCGAATGATGTACACTTTCTTCTCTATTCTCAAGCAACAAATAAAATCTTGCTTACTTAGAAAAGGCATAATTCATTTTTGCCAACATTCAGAACTAATGAACAATATCGATGTATATTTATAGCTTCTAAAATGATGACAATTAGAAGAAGATTATTTCATAGAGATGAAACAGAGTGGTGCTCAGATGCTTATGCAGAGTCTAATAGTTACAATACATTGATTAAGGGTAAAGATAATATTAGGTGGATCTCATAGGATGAAAGTTAAAAGATGCATCTTATAAACATTTTTTTAATTGTTATTCTCATACAATACCCCTTTAATATTTTTGTTCACAACAGAACAATTGTATGTTTACAAGAAAGAAATTTTTATTGATAGATTTAATACATTAACTCTATGAGTAACAAGCTGAAATCATGACTATTCAAGATCACAATATTTCTACTTGTACATGTATTCAAACATTAACTAGATGACAAGATAAAAAATATACATTAAAATAGCACCTCTATGATTTTCTAGAGGCTATGCTGAAAACATCGTTCTACCCTCATGATTTATCTTTTCTTTCTTACATTAGTGTGACAGAAATAAAATGTGACCAAAGAGTACCCAGAATACTCCACAAAATTGACATGAAATAAAGTATTTTAGTAAAATTTTTAAGAAGCACTAGAAACAGTAAAGCTTTTATCGATAACATTTCTTCTGCATTAAAAAAATGTCAATCAAGCTCTTTAGCATAAGTGGTCATGACCTTCCCTCACCGCTTACATTGCATCTGTCACTCATCCTACTTTTAGCCACTTTGTTAGTTCATCCAACATCCTTTTCACACTGTTTTTCCCCATTGTGATCTCCTTCAATAATTCCACTTGATGTTCTAGTTTTCCTTTTCCCATCACAAGGCCAAACAATGTTGTGTGACATTAATGAATTCTATTTATTGGTAATTTTGTATAATTTTTTTTAGGGCGGGGGGTTCTAATTCCTTTGATTTTTTTGCAGACCATAAGAATTGTAGCCTTCTCAGCCGGAACCACATTTCTGTTACTTGGCATCCTGTTAAAACAAAATAACACCATTCCCATCAATACCCAACCGTTTTTGAAGGCTTAGGGCAGTTTTCTTAAAGTCTTCTTCCATATCTTTCATTGCCTTCTCATCCTTAGAGAATTCATCAATAAATCCTGGTCTCCGAGTGAAAGCTGATTTGACTCGTACAGATACAGCAGGTTTTAAAAACTCAGATTGGTCAAAGTCATCTTCCGGAAAGGAGGCTTCAGGCGAATTTTGTTGGGCTGTAGCTTCATAATGAGCTGGCCTATCATTTCCAACTGATCCACCATCAGTGTTTATATCCCTGATATTTCTGTCCTGTGACCCAGTCTCTATTCTCTTGGCCGATGTGTTGAATACATCTGTTTGTGGCTGGCCATGGCTGGCGGCCCTGCCTACATTTTGCAGAGGTGGTTTTCTTGCAGATGAACCTGTAGAGTTGCGTCGGGCTTGTTTAGCAGACTTTGGCTTAGCAATCACTGGACGGGTGGTCTCATACTTGAGAGAACGTTCATTCCTTTGGGTGACAAATGCTGAAATCAATGCATTAACTAGTGTTACTAAAAAGGGATTATTTTTTTAGTATGTGACTTAATAATCAAAATAAAAATTATTCAGGGAATGATAAAACTGACAGAGGAAACAATTTTGTTATCAAGTTGTACCTCTACAAAGAATGTCAAATTTACTTGTATAATATTAAGAGACAGTAGAAATGCACATGTGATATACATTTAAGCAGACACAAATCCTACATTTCATTCAAATGCCATGACCTGGTATCCAGATTTGAAAGCATACGGTTCTTTATTTTACTTCCTTGAAGTGATTTTTTTAAGAGAAAACCAAAGCTTTAAAAAAAATCTTTTGGTAAAGCATTTAAGTTTAACTGCATTAAAAGTAAGAGTAACAGGATTATAAATAAGGATTTTCCCACAAATCAAACTAACCTGGAGAGACAACATTCTCAGTATCTCTTGAAATTTGTGGGCGACCACTACGAGGCCTTGACCTTGCTATGTCTCCATCTCTGAGGCTGGAAGCACTGACTGGCCGAGGTCGTTTGACTCCATCGTTCTCACCCAAGGCAAAGAGGTTGCTCTATAAAATAATAAAAATCAAACCAGTTTCAAACAAAACATAGGATACGTATCCAAAACAATTATGAATCAAACAAGTATCTTTAAGAAACTTGGGTCCTCATTATGTCACTAAGTTTCAAAGTAAACAATTTTCGTTTATAGATGTTTTTAAAAAAAATTTGTTCATGACCTTTCAACCCCCCAAAAAGCATCTGAAACATTTGTCATCCGTTCTTCAACTGTTGGCACATTCAAGTGCATTGTACTTTTTACTTATTATCACTTCTAATTCGAAGAAAAATCCACCAATCATCAAATCATTAAAAAAAAATATTTTAAAAATGTGTGTGTGTGAAACAAGTTTTTTGGGTTGTTTTTTAAGTGTCATCAAGTAAGCTAATACTCTTAGTTACTGATAGGTGATCTACGATGACAGAGGCAGAAAAGTTGAGCTGAAACATTTACACTCTCGTTACATTTTTTTACAGAGGGCATCTCAGAAAAGAAAGCTGAGGCTTTTCTATGGGAGGCAACTAGCCAATTAAACAGAAAAGACCTAAAATATGTAGATAAATAATTCATCCCGATTATCAAATTATTCCTAAAGCTTGATCTGGATTTAGAATCCTGAGATATTTTCAAGGTTTTTAAATCTCAACAGTAGTTTTTGATTATTTATCCTATCCTATTGTCAGGGTTGCTGAATTCAGATCAGACCACATTCATTATTTGTTTATTTTATGATATTGTCAAGATGTTAAATTAATCTTTAACTATCAATTTGCTTTTAATGCTATGCATTAATTTGTAATACAATGAATATCATGAGTCTGATTGTTAATATTTGTTTGAAAATAGTGAAAAAAAAAAATTCCAATGTCTTTATAATTTAAGAGTACATATTTTTTTCACATTGAGGCCTTAAAAACTTAAAATCGTAATTTTTAAAAACAATCTAGCATATTTATAAAATGAAATTTGAAAAAATAAAATCCTAATTATTTGAAAATGTAGAGGGCTCATAAAATTCCCTGTAAGGGTTACCTGTAAGTATCTAGAAGCATCACTGTATGAGTCAGCTTGAGACTGTCGTTGAGACATATAGGAAGGGTGGGAAGACTGAGGTCTTCTCAATATTGACGCATGGCGTATGTTAGAGCTTGGATCACCAGGTGCCTTCACAAGTGACATGTGTGCAAAAAATGTGTGTTATACATATAAACCAAACCACAGCAAAAATCTAAAAGTGTGCGAGCAGATTCAACCAAGACTTCCACATGTAAACAAAAGAATTTGACAATCTGAAAAAATGTGAATATCAAGTTGGATAAGTGGTCTCACTCTGAAAGTCTTACTTAGGTAATTTCACTACAAGATGACAGTAAAATTTAGGGCATTTAAAGTGTGTGAATGGAAAAGAAGGATGAGAGGTTCTTTGTTTTACAGGTAATACAAATGTAAATTTGTAGGCTTAAAGATATGCGTGACCCCAAAAACAATGTATATTATTCGACCAAACTTGTATTATGTTCCCTACGTAAAAAAGAGCACTTTTCAAAGACTACATTGTTTCATAATCTTCCATTTTATTCTCATTTGCGTTTTATAGTTACTTTCTTGTAATTGATCAAATTGGCCATGAACAAAGTGGTTGCATGTCTTAAAACTAAAATTTCATATTGTTTCATATATATGCATATTGGTGTAAAGAAGTATTAATACTTTTGCAGTATTGAAAACAGCGACTTTACCCATGTGCTCTAATGGTAGATTGTTCCATAGCCTTGTGATGTTTTAATGCGCAATACCTAGGTGATGGAAGTATTTTTAATAATTATATAATATTGGTATGATTTGTGACAATCTGTATCCACTAACAGAAGTATGTATATATCTTAGATGGTTTGTAACAAATTACTTTCGCCTATAATGTAATAACAGTTATGTGGGCGTATCACGTATCAAAAACTAAAATTTTACCTATTGTTTACTGATGTCTGAATGAAGATTAGTTCCCCCTCTATCTCTGGCTGTGGGACCTTTCTTTACTCTGTTGCAAAACTTTGGAATAGTATCATTTAATTTTCAGAATGCTGGGCCATTTGTCATCATTTAAGCTGCAGCCAAACACTCACCTTTTCCACCAATGCATTTAAGAATTTCTTGTTTAATTTCCTAATGAAATTATGACATTAAATTCTTTATATATGCTACAGCTTTATTTAATGTTGAGAGGATCTGAGGGAGGGAGTGATGGTGTGTGTGAGTAAAAGAGAAAAGAAATAATATAATGATTTGTTGTTTTTTATTCCTCAATGATGCATATTTAATGGAAATTTTTGTTTATGTACATACAGTGTATCTACATATTTATGACATTAACATCTTTACAATTTTAAATATTGTTCAATTTTTATACATTTTTAAATGTTATATGTAGAATTTTATTAAAATGTACATCACTGTAAGCTCCCTTAAGCATAGTGTTATAAAATAAACCTGTTGTTGCTGTTCTTCTTCTCCAACTTAACCCTTTCCAAACACGTCGCACACAAGTTGTGAGGGTTGATACTCTCTTATGCTAGCACCTCTTTGTATTGAACTGCACACCTTCCATTTCAAAATAATAAAAATCAAAGCTTTTATATTTCTAAATGTTTGAAACATCCCCAAAATATTGCAGTCACAAAGAATACCCCTTCAATCATGCGATGTGAAAAGTTAAATCTACTACTATTATCATTCTAATCATCCTCATTAAATCAAAGACCATTTATACAGTAATAGACTGTTACATTTGTTTTTGTTTTTTTTAATTAATTAAAATCACACACATATCAGATTAAAAAGTGCACACTGCATCCAACTGAAAATAAGTGCTATGATTAACTTCTTGAAGCTTTCAAAGTTATGTTCACGGAAAAGTTAAAGTAAAGAGAAATGGCTGTTTGTGCGGCTCCTGGACTTATAGTCAAAACTTTATTTGTCTTTGTTCAGTACTACAACTGCCCTATTATCTGGCTGTCGAATAATAATAATAATAATAATAATAATAATAATAATAATAATAATAATAATAA
>RQTK01000258.1:163768-201779 GCA_003991915.1 Elysia chlorotica
ATAGTAATAGTAATAATAATAATAATAATAATAATAATAATAATAATAATAATAATAATAATAATGTAGGGTAGATACCTTTACGGGACTGATAAAACAATGGTGCAAAGTATTTAATTATTCTATAAATCCCCTATTTCCTTCATTTATTTCCCTCATCACTTCATATAGTCACATTATAAAGTATTAAAGTATAATCTTAGCGTTGCACTCAGTAATCTTGAACATTCATGATTCATCATGCGCAATAGATGGAACGGAAGTTATAAAAGTTAATGACGTCAAAGCTCAATGAGTCAGCTAGCTATGCCATTAGATATGTCAGCAGGTAGAGTGGGAAAACCTGAGGACAATGCCAGTACACCCCCCTTTCTCATCCTTCTATGTGAGTCACCAACCCTACACAAAGATAAGAATAGTATCATATCCTAATTTTAGAATGAAACCCACTATGTAGTGGTCCTTTCTTATTGCATAAAAAGCACTAATTTTACATTTGACCATTTAATGAATGCCCGTCTCCTTGACCAACATCTTGATTCTGTCGTAATGGTCACCTAGCCTCAATATGATGAATGCAGCAACGAGTTTCTATTTCAGCATCTGTATAAGAAGGCTTTTGACGAATAGTTCAGCAACAGGACAAAAAAGTTTTGATTATTAGTCTGGCAGCCAGACAAATAGGATTTTGACTTTTACCCCTGCAGTTGGACAGATAGCCATTTCCAGACATATAAGACCAAAGAATCTTCAATCGAAATCTCAACATTCGGATGATTAAGGTTGATCACAAGACATGTATAATTCATTGCTCTAATTCATTTTCATTATTTAGCTTTGCACAAAATTATTCACCAACCAAAACTTTAATATCATGATTTAGTTTCAACAAGATTTTGCGGTTTATGGCAGAATCTTTTGTACAAATTGTATTGAAAACCATACGCCTTAAACTTATGGCACACACAAAGTCAAGCTTAGATGACTAACCTGTGCAGTTGCAAAGTGGTTACTTGAGGGTGTTTCTCCAACAAGGTCTCTCAAAGAGACATCCATCCTTTCAACACGGTCTTGAACTAGTACCCGCCTCCTGACATTGGCTGACTGAACTCTTCTGGTTCCATTCCTGAGGCTGGTACCCATTCTCTGAAGAGCCTGCCAATCAGTTTATTAAGGAAAGTCTAAACTATTCAAGAGAGAAGCCTTATAATTGATCGACATCTTTACTTCCGTTTGCTCAATAATAATAATATAAAAGTAAAACTACTGTATCTTGGTTAAAGATTTAGTTAGTGACAAGATATAATGTTTCTTTCAACTATAAGTATTAAAATGTTAATAAATCATTCATAATAAAACGTCTAGTCATGCTAATTCTATGAACATAGATATATATGTAAATTAAACCAAATTTTGATAATGGAAAGAATAATATAAATTTATTATGCACACAAATCAATCAATTAATTTTATACGATAATTGCCATTATAAGCCATTTTGTCATGTTCATTACCTGATTGTGTTTGATAAAACGTGAGTCAAATTCATCTAGAGGAACAGTGTCTGTCTTTCTGTGGAGTGGTATACGTGACATGTTCTGCTGGTGATCTTGAAGTACAGCATCCATGTAAGCCTGTCTGTTTTCAATGTACCTTTGCTGGTACTCACGAATTTCCTGCTCTACAGCCTGATAGTCGCGCTCCAGAAGTTTCAGGGCCATTCTCTCCCAGTTTTGTTCACATCTTGTCTAAAAATACATGTGCATTTGAAAATGTAACACCCATCTGGATGTGAATAACATTTTTTTTTAATCAAGAAAATAATGAAAAGGACAATTTTTTATATGAAAATAATTCAGAGGTTTACACTCTGACTTTTTTCTATCTAAATAATCTAAATTGATTTTTGCTGTTCTCAAGATCTGTGGTTTTTTAAAAATCTTAGTACCATTGGTTAAACATGTTTATTTGAAGCCTTGCACTGGCAAGAAATTACAATAACTTTTTTGCACATGGTCTGAACATATTCTCTTTGGATTTCTACTGTTTGGCAGATGGAGAAGTAGTGCATATTATCTTTTAACAATATCCCTGAGTAGTAAGTTTGTAAGCAAAAAATCATTTATTGATACAAATAGAGCAGGACAATGACTTTTGTATATGATTTTCCCAATGCAAAATCAAACCTCCAAAATTTTTGAATCACTCCTGGGTTCTGATTTTTTTTACCCTCTAAAAGCATTATATATGTATGGGTTTAATATATTTAATATACATCACCATCATTATCAACATTTCGGCTTTATCTCAAATACGTCTGAGACTTTAAAACTCATAATTACAACACACATGTTTAATTTGACTCTTACTTTTGACATAGGTCATTTTAAAAGAAAGACGATATAAATAAAAACAATAATTTTTTTGTTCAAAGGTTAATGTTTGCTTTACTTTGATTTTCAAATGAAAATATAAAAGACAATCAGTGAACGAATAAATCTGTGTTCAATATACAATCAATACCTTTGCCTGTGGAGATGTTTTGCAAGCTTGTGAATTAGGCCTTGCCATGCTTCCCTCTGGAATCTGAGCAATGGTAGAAAACTTGGGTGGCTCCATTCCTGATCAATGGAAAGGTTTTGTTATAATTTTTTATTTAATTGTACCAAAAGTAATAAGCAAGGATGTTAATTGTTTTGTAAAAAAAACTCCACAGAGCCAAGTGCTGATTAGAACATGTTTGCTTTCATTTACATGAATTTATCAAAACTTTGGGAGAAATTTCTTTTTACATTATTAGTTCATCAGTTACAGTTTGGAGTCGCAAGCAAAGAGCATTGATAAAGACATCAAAATTCAAATCAAGATCAAGATCATACGTTCATAATTATTGTGAGATGGGTGAGATAATTATTTCTTTAAAATAAACAAATAGCTCACTGAAAAAATTACACCTGCTCCTCCGTTATCCTCCTTCCCATCTTAAAAAAAAAAAAGAGAAAAGAAGAGTCCCTTGTAACAAGATATTGCTTAAACCCTTTGAAGACAGCCTACATGTCATATTAAAAGTTTACAGCATTCCATAAGCTTTTAAGAAACTGGTATGCATAATAATTTTACACAATTAGCTTCCTACTCTTATTCTTTAAAGATGCCTCTTCTCCTTTTCTATTGAACTCTCAGCACCATAGGCCTACAATCCAATTAAAGCTCTTGGTAAAAGTAATTAATCTTACGGAATATAACTTTTCTAAAAATAAAAGGAAAAGTAACTGCAATCTTCTCCACCTCCACAGAATGGCAATCAAATTTTTAAATCATTGTAGAAAAGCATTGAACTCACCAACAATGTTAGATAAATGAACTGTTGCATGTTTATCACCTGCCCATGACCTAAAAAAAAAAAAAGAATGGTGATAATGTAATTTAGCAAGTAATGTTTGAAAATAAAACCCCATGAGGCTAAAGTTTTAAGCATATCTTATCCTTTCGATCAAAAGCTTAAAGAAAACATCGACACAAAAGATGTTTTAAATGTATGACTACTAAAGAGGAGGTTTTTTAGCACAAAAATAACTCAAAGAGGGGTGCAAACACTATCTTGAGAGAAAAGTTTTGTATATATACATTTTTTAATAGTTTTAATTCACTGACCTTTTAATCAAAGATACCAAACAGTTGAGTTGATCTGAAAGTTTCTTGTTATCCATTTGGTACGTAAGCAACTGCTGCTTTAAATGTTGCAATGCAGTAGATGCATTTGAATCCATTTGAACATCTGAAACAGCTTTTGCCCCTGAAATGTGCAACGATTGGGCTCCTTGCGACATCTTTTAATGTTCAATATTAATATCTATATGTATGTAGTATTACAAACAAACAAAATAAAGTTAGGCAACAATTTCAGGCAGAATCTAAGGCCTTGACCAGCGGTAAAACTACGAATTTAAAAAGCAGTTTAGATTAAAATAAAAACCCATGTGGTTTCACTGTATCTGCATTTCGTTACAACGCACATTGCGGAGAATGTGAAATTCAATTTAAAAAGTAACAAAGACTTAACATTTCTTAGAGGAATGCAAATGCCAAATGGCAGCCATGTTGTTTACAGCGGTTACTAACAAGGTAAAAATAATGGAATTGAGATACCGAAATAAATATATTGTATGTCGAGTAGATCAACACGTACATAAGATGCTATAGTCTTATTAAACGCAATTCAAAATACTCTTCGACATGTAAGTTCACAATTTTTATTGAGGCTTTTAGTTTTGGGAAAAAATAGATTTAGTTGATCTAGATATAGAGATAAATAAATCTACATCTAGATGTCTAGATTATACTTTTCTATCATTTCAAGCGAAAGATCTCTGCTACGCGGAAGTCGGATTTATTCAGCTCATTGACTCATTCAGTCATTCTTCGGTTTTCTCTAGGATCCTGTTCGGTGTTAGTCACAGGTAGAATCTAGATTTAGACCATAGAATTAAGTACTAAATTTTCTATCAACCTATCAAACCGGTGGGTCTGCTCATTAATTGGGTTATCCAAGTAAGCCAAAAGCGACGGCAAGTTACATCACCGCTAAGAACCCGAGAACTCTTATTTTACAGTACGAATGAGTATTTTATTTTTAACAATAGCTTATATATTTATAATATAGATTCTATTCCCAACTGGTGTTATGTTTTTAAGTTCTAAAGATCTAAATTAGTACCGTAAATTAGCCCACGATATTATCAGGTGAGGCTGTGCTTCTCTTACCACTTACCAGAAAACGCACATCTTTCACCATTTATTTGTTGGCCTACTTTAGGCATATTTCACTGGATTAAGAAACTTGAAATGATTCATGATCTATAGACCAAAGCACTGAACGATACCATGGTCTTCGCCTAAGAACTCGCCACTTGGGAGGCAAGAAAAGCGGGTTCCAACGGGAGTCGGTAAACAAGCAATCAGTCCTCAAAGGATAGTAATCTGTGGTTTATTTTTGCGTTCATAGGTTCCCTGAGTTTAAATTTTTTTTGTTAGGTTTTATTTTTAGAGTCTTACTGTGGGCCTTTACTTTGCTATTTCAAAAGATTAAAATATTTATATTGAAAGGCATTCACAGTCTTCACCATCACTTTGTAACCCAAAAATTGACGGAAAACGGAAAAAATACCCTCTTTCCATTTATAAATCTATCTAAAACCTAGGTCGAAACATTGAATGGGCATGAGGGCATTTGAAGAGTTTAAAGAGAAAACCAATATTTTTCGAATCTCTCTTCTGAAAGTCCTAGTGTCTGTTAAAAAAAAAAAAAAAACTGACACTGACTCAACCAGTACAAAATAAAAAGCAGCGGATAAAGTAGTCATCAGTCATAGATTTCTATAGAAATAATCACCACTCAGAGTAAGTTAAAATAATGTGTTAGCTTGACAAATAGTTTAAAATATATCCGGCTCTAGTGAATCGGGTTCTCAGACTTTAGATAAAGCCAAAAGTGGGTTTGTAGAGCTGTTCGTTAAAGAGAAAGAAGTACATGTTTTACAGGATGGGCGGGTAGGTTTGAAGACAGACATGTGTGTACGTGGAGAGTTCTTACACGAAGACCTCTACAACTTAATTATTCATAAGATGTATAGATCTAGGCAAAAAACTCAATCATGGACTTATAAATTTAACCCAGCTTTATCTAAATCCAATGATGGGAAGTTATGAATGACGATAAAACACATCTAGTACTAAACAATTACAGGCAGAATACAATGGTAAAATTACGAATCAAAAAAGGCAGTTTAAAAACCGTCTGAATTTACTATCTCTGCATTTCTTTACAAAGCACATCACAAATAATGCCTCCTTTTATTGTCCAGCCTCTTTTCTCATTTCTCTCTAGCGTTGGTGTCCTGATTAGAAGTTCTGTGGTTGGCATCGCACTATCTATAAAATAAATGTATTTCTCCTATTTATTTCATTGGGTCGATGTCTCCTATTATGTGGCCAGCTGAGACCGTAGTCCAGGTTTCCCCACCCTGTCTTGTGTGTGGGAGCACGCAAAATTGTCAGAAATCAGTCTTGGGGACCGTCCTCAGTATAGCTTAGATAAAGTGTGGAAGTTGAACGTTAAACAACCAACTCAACTCTCTCCCTCCCTCCCTCAATTTTTATGTTAATAAATCTTTATGTAGATTTTTTACCCTGTATAATATTTTTTTCCCTCAATAGAATATTTTGATTTTCATGCAATGATAAAATGTCATTGTTTTTTTTTGTATTTTGACTTTGTGTTTATATCTAATACATCTTTTTTCATTTTTTTTTTTTTTTTTTTTTTGGTAATTTGATTGTTTCGACATTTTGGTTTGAACATCTTTTAGATGTTACAGTTCGTGTATTCTTTTTTTTTTTTTACAATTAATTATTAGGCTGTTTCGATCATCAGAATTTATTAACAGTACAGCAAAAAAATGTATCAGTTCACTCAGATTGCAACAGGTGACCAATTGAATCAGACCCCTGAGTCACCAAACCTTTTTTTTTGTTTGTTTGTTTTTTTTTGTTCACTGATCTTTTAGATCAAGCTCTAGTTCTTCATTCTATGTTTGTTATGATTACCTCAGACAGAAAGTTCAAGATGTCTTACGGTTATGGACAACCAGGACCACCAGGAGTTGATCCCAACTATCTCTCTGGAATTTTTCAAAGGTAAAAGTCAAAGAGTTGTTTTGCAAATAAGATAGCCAGTCCTGTAGAGCATACGTTTGAAAAGTCCTCATTTTTGTATGTATTCATTAGCTTTTGATACTAGTCTGTTTTGTAATTTTCAAAAGGAGAAAGAGGGGGGGGGTCTGAAGTATTATGTATTATTCAACAAGTGAAATCAGCGTTTCTTTTACATAATTCCTTAAATCTAAAAGCTTATTCCCAAGGATCCTTTGTATTTATTTTGTTAGCTTTACAAAGACAATTCAAACAAAGAAATTTGACAAAATCATTTAGTAATTTTGAATTAGATTGTTTGTCATATTGTTTAGGTAACAGTGAATAGGACTATAATCTAACCTTATCTGCATACTTATCAAGATCAACATGGAATACTGTTGATGACATAAATATTTGATGTTTGTCGACATGTGATGTCTTTTTCTTGTTTATCAAATTTGCACAATATTGTTTTATCAGTGCCATATTTGGTACTATTATTGACTTGATCTGCGTTACCGATATTGACCTTTAGTTTATCTGATTTGCATTGTTTATTCTTCCGCTTAATACCGATCTGTCCATCTTCTCCGACAAAATTTAGTTGGGGGGGGGGTGTTGCCTCAGGGTAGAATATCGGTTTCTGACGCAGGAGGTCTGTGGCATTAGCCCTGCAATTTTTCCCTTCCCCCCGCCCCGACTGGTTGGGTTGGTCTCAGTTAAATGTTGCCGACAGGGGTCTGTTAGCAAGTAATACAAAATGTAATAAATCTACTCCTTTAATAAATGTAACCATTTATCACCTCAGGGGATCTCAGAGCCTCTCTTGAAAATCTTCAGCTCCGGGAGGCGACGCCCCCCGATCCTCCTTCCTCTCATCTTTCCTCACTACCTAAGTTCTGGAAATTTCGCCAGGGCCTGGTGGTATCCCCTTTCAATTGTTTTTGTGTATGAAACCAGATTTAAGATATATATAGTATACACATAGTACACAAAGCATTTTAATTACTAAGAAATCATGTTGGTTTTCATTCATGATTTGTAACTCCTATGTGCCTATTTTATCTTTATTTGTTGGGGGTTTTTTTTAGATGAAAATCTATTGATATTAATTTTTTTAGTGTTGACAAGGACAGAAGTGGGCAGATCACTGCCACAGAACTTCAACAGGCACTAGGAAATGGTGAGAGCTCCAAGAACAGAACGCATTTAGATCTATATTTTGTTCTTCTTCCTCATTTTTTTTTTATATCTGAACACAGCTAGCATTGTCAAAGGAGTTACTTTTGTTGTTGTTGGTGTTGTTGTTTGTTTGTTTATTTTTTAAGATCATAATTTCCACATGCTCAGGACTTTATTAGTCATTGAAATACTATTTATGTGATTCACTTACCAATTTCACTTTTCAAACATAACTTATGATGAAAAGCGAGGTCCTAAGACTTGCGAAACACCCACAAAATAAAGTTTGTGTGCCTACTGTGAGGGTACTTAGGTCCTGTGCATTAGACATTATGATTTTGAAAAGAAAAGTTTTTCCTCATTCTATGTGTTTTTTTAGGCTTGCATTACTTGCATTGTGTATAACCTCATTGACAATGCTATATTTGTCGTTTAACACTACCTTGTGCTTTCGTAAATCATGGAGCAGCCTAGAAACTCACTTAGAATGTCATATCAAGTCAAATCCTTGTAAAAGAACAATAATATACAGATTATTTAAACCTTTCAGAATAGACACAGACCGCAGTGGTTCTATTTCTGCTAATGAATTGCAAATGGCATTGTCTAATGGTAAGATCAAAATTGAAGATACAATTTTTTTTTATTTTTTTTTTGAGAAAGTATTTTTAAGTCAAGTGAGTTCAATTATTTTAAGAAAAGGCTCCTATTATGAAAGTGCAAAGGTTATTTTATTATATACTACCAGAAGTTCTGTTTTCCAAAAGGGATGGTTGTTTTATAGCTGCTAAACTTTAACATTGTTTTTTTTTTTAAGTGCTATGCTCTAATGTGAAAGAACTTGGCTGTAGCATGAGCTTTGTTTAAAAACTATGGATTTTTTTTCTATTTAGGCAATTAAAGTAAACACAATTTCTTTGCTTTTTGCTATATACAAATTACAATGATGCCAGTTTTCGAGAAATTTACGGTTTTGAGGAAAAAAGAAAAAAAAAAAGTTTGCATGTCAGTAAATGTCTGTCAAGGGGTTATGTTATTAACAGTTAATGATTCAATGCTATCCCATTAACACAGAAAGATTCAGTAGTAAAAAATAATGACCCAGTTGGCATCACTGTATATACAATAAGTAGAATGTAAACAATAGTCTTACAAATGTTCTAAGACACATGTAATTTTTTTCCGTTTTTTTTCTTTTCTTTTTAATCCCCGAATTGGTTATAACCAATTTAATCTTGAAATAGCTTTGCAAGTGATGTCCTTTACCATCTTAATGCTAAACCATTTTCTTTTTTTACTTACATGTTTGCTTAACTAGTAAAGATGAACTGAAATGTTATATTCATAGTCATACTATGCTATATAAGTTTTCTTTTTAATTTCATTTGGTGTTGGTGATGGGTTGTTTTTTGTTTTGTATTTTTTATTTCAGTTTTTATTTCTTTTGTTGTTTAAAAGAAAGAATAAGGGATTGGGTTTTAAAAATTTCTTTGACCAAAAAATACTAATACTTCAAACAATGTGTTAGTTTCACAATTTTGTACAATTTCTGTATTTGTCAGAGTATAATTTTATGTATACACACCTTAATTTTGAACCTAGAAGTTAATCAATACATCGGCAGTATATTGGTTTCTTCAAATTTAAATATATTTCAACCAGTTTTGTAGTTATTAAATAGAATATTATATTGTTTCTTTTTCTTGATAATGTCCTTTGCATTTTTTATGAGTATGACTATGGTTGATTGTTAAATTTAAATGATTAAAATTTTCAGGCACATGGACTCCATTCAATCCCGAAACAGTGCGTCTTATGATAGGTAAGTTTGCTTTAAGCACAATGGGGTTCTCTGAATTGGAATGAGGTGGCATAGAAATTTCACCTGATAAAAATAATATTGAAATCTATATGAGAAAGAAGATTATGGATTTTCAACTTGGTTGTTCTCTTGTATATCTTTTTTTTTAACATTTAGAGATGGAACAATTTTAATGCATTGCACTCCTCTGTTAACACTGTTTTATTAGATGTTTGAGTTTAAACTTGAATTGAGAATGTGTATATTCCCCCATAGTTTGTTAAGGAAAAAAAATTCCCCTCTACATACAATAATAACTCAGAGAAATTCCACAAGTGGAAATAAAATATGGCCTCTTACCAACTAGCTTAATGTTGTTGACAGTTTATTCTTATTTTCTAAATTTTTCTTGTGACAATTACTCATTTCATGCAATTGACCAATAATTATAAGGCATGACACCATATGAAGTGAATGTCTACGTTGCTAAGCTCAAAAGAAATGATGTTTAGAACTGTTAAAGAAGAGAAGATAAGTATAGGAAATATATTCATGATTTTAGATACATAATGCACCCGAAGTTGTATGACTTTGATGCGCTAAGCTATTTATATGTCTATATATCACATTTAATCACAGTCTAAAGTCTAAAATTGACAGTTTCAAATACCTTCAAGATATGCAGATAAGTTATATAAAAAAAAAACAGCCTGTGTCTTCTGCATTTAGATTTTTATTTGAAGTAAAGTGGCAGTGGTTGTTGTTTTGTTGTTGTTGCACAAATGCTCTTGGGTGATAAACAATGAGGAATGGCTTTGCCGATTTGTTAAATTAAATTTTGGCATTTAGCATCTCATATGGAATTCTTTGGTAATTATGTTACACTGTATCTTTTCAAGCATAAAAAATATACTTTTTCAAACATTTTTTTTTGTGCTTCATCATTCAAGGCATGTTTGATAGGGATAACTCTGGCACAATCAACTTCCAAGAATTCCAGTCCCTGTGGAAGTATGTCACTGATTGGCAAGGTTGTTTCCGATCCTACGACCGGGATGGGTCTGGTTCAATTGACAGGAACGAACTCCAAACCGCTCTCACCAATTTTGGTAAGAAAAACTGGAAAGAGCAACCATTCCCATTTGGAATCTATATTATTTCTCAGTCTGTAAGTAGTTCAGGTTAAGTTTATTTTCAGCTTTGATGTTTTTATTTTGCTCTGTAATGTTAATAAACGGGGGGAGGGGGAGAATAATAATTTTCAAATATATTGAAAATGAAAATAGTTGATCCTTACATATCTAGTTAATGTTTTGACACCAGTATTTCGAAGGGCAGCCTTGCGCTCCTCTCTTCAGAAAACTGTAATGGGTTGGTTCCTTGTCGTTCATTCTTTATTGTGCATACACGTTGACAGGATTCCTTTCTTTTATTTAGGCTGTTTTATTGTTTTTAAATAAAATACTTGTCGCCTAGACACAGTGCGCACTTTTTTATGATGATGATGAGTATGGCCTTTGTTTTTCAAGTATCTGCCAAGAGATGATGTTATTTATATTTTTGTCTGTTAATTTCCATACATGCTTACTTGCGATCGTCTCTAGTTTTGAATTGGGTTGTTTTTTTTTTAACTATATTATAGATTGGAATACCTAAACTAAAATGTTTATGCAATAGTAGGGAGTATCTTCCCCTAGAAGTTTTTAAACTATTGAGATGCAGTGAAATCTTTTTCATACATGGACGATAATCACTACAAATAAACAACTGGGGTTTTCTATTCTTATCAAAGGAGTAATTTTCAAAGTTGTATGAAAGTGAGTTTATAATATTGCTTCTTATGAGTATGAATCATTAGGTATGAAATGTGTGCATTATTCAATATCCTTATCTTTATTACAGGTTATCGACTCTCTCCCAACTTCTATAGCATCCTAATTCGAAAATTTGATCGTCAAGGCAGGGGCCAAGTGGCTTTTGATGATTTTGTGCAGTGTGCTGTCGTGCTACAGGTAATCTTGAAATTACTAATGCTTCAAAACAGAAGTTGGTAGTCGTAGCCTTGTAGTGCGCTATGAGCAATACATGTAAATTTTATTAATCTCAAAGTCTTTCGACCAACTGCATTCTTTGATTGATATGACGAGGAGAGTTCTTGGCATAATAATAATAAAAACCATTCGGATTGGTCCGATCTCTACCTAACTTTGAAAACTTACAGTTACAGGGTTGTTTTTAGCATGCATTGTGAAAATGGGGATGACAGCACTTTACCTACATCACAGGCCGTAGCCTAGCGCCTAAATAAATGGTGAGAAGCAAGTGCTCCCCGTGTAATTGTTTAGGCTAGTGGTGAAGTTACCCTTTGGCACAAGAAAAAATTGCTTGCTTCTTGCTTTGGCTCTTGCTAACACCGCTGAACAGGCCAAGCCATCAACACATCGAGACATATTATGATATATTGCAACAGTGACAAGTGTTTAGTTGTTGTTGTTGTTGTTGTTGTTGTTTTTTAATTTGAACACAGTAACCTAGGTTATGAAGGTCCAGTTTCCAGGAAGGATGCCCCTTAAATAACGTTTGACTATAATTTTGGTAGATGCATAAATAAGCGTTTCAACTTTTCATCTTGCCACATTGCCATCTCCAAATAAAAAGCACAATTTTTACAGCAGCACAAGAAAGCTTTCGCCACCAAAATAATAATATGTGTTACAAGTTTCGCTTTTAAAGAAAATCTGTTAGAGGCTATTATTTGGGTAGTTCTTTTTTTAAAGGAACTGGAAAAAAACTGTGGTCAAGACATTTTAGGTGACATGTTTTATCTTAAATGTACTTTTTTTTTTTTCAGACCTTAACAAACTCTTTCCGGGCTTATGATACTGATCAAGATGGTTGGATTCAAATTTCCTATGAGCAGTTTTTAACACTGGTTTTTAGTTTGAGGAGCTAAAAATGGTTACAGTGATTTTTTCCCTATTCTTTGATCATTTTCTAGCTATGTGTGTCTTAAAGGAAACATGATTGAAATTTTTACACTAACATTCAGCTGTGCATTTACAATGCCGTTTCTCTTAGCCATTGCTTTTTTTTTCATGTGCTCTATATACACTATAATATATTTTTTTTATTTAGAATATGTTGTTAATGTCAACAATGGTGTTAAAGTATTCCCAAAGATATATATTTTAACACTTGTAAAATATGACAAGACCCAAATGTCACACTTACAATGTAGTGATTTCATGTTCAGCTATTGTATTATCAACTGATTTTACAATTACTGCTGTTTGGTATTGTCATGAGGATCTCCCTCAGTCGAAACTGGCTTCCCCATTAAAGAGACAATTAATTCTTTTGCTCTTTTTAGATTTTTTGTGTGTTAATCCGCATACATTTTTTATCAGTGTATCACATGAAGAGAAAGTGTCTTTTTTTTTATTTATTTCATCCTGTATGAGACTTATAGAACTACATTTGTAATTTGACTATAATCTTGATGTGCAGGTTTGTTATTCCATGCATTGATTGGTGTGATTGGTATTTCATTTATCATTATTTTTCAACATTATAAACTATGGTCTTTTCCCAATAAAGATGATTCCTTCAAAGGTACAAATGACACATGCTCAAACAACTACATTTTTAGCAAGTTTTATAATTTACATCAATATCCCAAACGTTATTGAATAAGTATGTTGCTGTTCGTTTTAGATTGTCTTTGTAAAGTATTATACATCAGCTGGCTAAACTAATGAAAAAAATATATACATTTAAAAAAAATTCCTAATATGCAAGGTATTCCAAAATTTGAATATCAAGTATGGCTACAAAATTCAAAGTCTTTTTTTTTAGTTCTGAACTAACCTGATACACCATTCAATTTAGGCATAAGTTTAGCAATTTTATTTAAAATTATTTGGTGCATTTGTTTCTTCCTTTTTGTAGATTTATCCACTGTTTTTCATTCATATCTTTCATATAATTGTATTTATTGTTGAAGTGTATTTATACTTACTCATCATTGCCTGTATAATTAACTGAATTGTCGCTAAAACTGTACCTGAAACCGAATTTACCTTCTTTTGAACATTATTATTGTTGACACATCTGAAGAGTTTGAAATTTAAGGGGCTTTTAGTGAAAATGATGATTTAGAGAGAAATTTTAGTTTTTAAGTGTGTTTCTTCACTTTACAGTTCTTGTGGTATGTTTGTGAGATTCTCAAAACAAAAGCAAATTAAACTTTATACCTCAATGTTACCAGGTTAAAGTAACATGTACCAAATTTGCTTTCAATGTGTTTTTATCAAAATGAAAAGTTAGGTTTATTTTCTATTGATTATAAGATGTTAACCCTCGTAGTGTTTACGGCCGATTAAATCGGCCGTAAAGTCACTGCTGTGGTGTTTCGGCCGATTAGATCGGCCGTAAAAGAGGGTTTATTTTATGGCGGACTAAAGAGTCTGTACACCGCCAAATAAATCGAAACTACTCTTATAGGAATAAAGAAGAGTTCCACTTCCTTCCAGTGTTGTTTTGAATGCAGACAACAGCTGTTTTCAGCTCAAACTTTGTTTACATGTTGACACTCGATTTTCTCATGAAAGCTACAAACTCTAACAATTTATAACCAAGGAGCAGGTCCATCAGGAAGGAAATTACTTACTCGAGAACAAGTTTTAGATGTCTTAGATGGTTAGATTGATGATTATTTTGATATTATAAGTTATTAAATCTAGATCTAGATCTAGTAGTGGCAGTGAAGGCAGGGAGCCAGTAGTTAGATCTAGATCTAGAATCTAGATCTAGATTTAGATCTAGAACCTAGGAATTCAGTTCCAAGAGCAGTTGAGATAGAAGTAAATAGAAACGGAGATGTAGATCTAGATGTAGATCAAGTTGATAAAGAAACCTGAATAACCAAAAAGCTAAGTACTCAATCTACTTCTGCATGCTTTTTAAATGTATTCTAATGTGTTGGCAATGATCAGAGAGAAAACTTAGGACCTACTTGACGTTTATGTTCATTAGTTATGTTGCGTAAATCTGCTAAAGCTGGTTTAATCTTGGTGTGAGGATATTAGACCTATACATTTTCTGAAAGCAGAATAAATTCTCTACAACTTTTATTCATATCTTTTTGAGCTAAACATGTTGGTTTCCAAGTTATTTGATAACAAAGTAGATATTTTTTAGGCTAGAAACCTGACCTTGGCATTTCAAGGCCAAGGTCAAGGTCACAAAACACTTGTATGGTACCGAAACCCGCTTCAAAATTTTTCTAAACCCGCTTCAAAATTTTCTAGACCCTCTCAGCTTTCAGAAAATGTATAGGTTTTATGGTTTATAATAAATATTTGCTGCCTCCCAGTCCAATTCATGACCCCTATATAAATTACCAAATATAGCCAGACACCACACACTAAATACTAGCGACACTTGTAAGGTTAACTAAAATATAACTACAGTACTTGTGGTATGTTTGTGAGATTCTCAAAACAAAAGCAAATTAAACTTTATACCTCAATGTTACCAGGTTAAAGTAACATGTACCAAATTTGCTTTCAATGTGTTTTATCAAAATGAAAAGTTAGGTTTATTTTCTATTAAATGATTAATTAGTCACTCTGTAAGATTTTGAATGGATAACCAGAAAAATGTTCAATTTGACATCGTCATGTTTAAGAAATTACAATGTGCTAAAAATTAAGATGATATGTTTAATATCAGGGTAAACTTTACCAAAGGAATATAATTAAAACAACAATAAAAGAGTTGAATTCAATGGTGTGCCCTGTACAATTTTCCTAATCTCATTCAGTTTAGCTAGGAAATCAAGGATTGAAGGAAAAATTTACCACCCGGTTCTCTGATCTTTTGTTTTGGTTGTTTTTGTATGTGATATACTTTTAAATATATGAATAAACCACTCATCTCAACCATTCAATTTGATTGTTTAATAAATTATAAGCCTGTGTGTTTTTACTGCAGTTCTGTACTGTTTCTTCTAATGAATTTTCTCCAATTGTGGTCTATTCATCCGATCGTACTGTTTGGTTCGATGTCTGCATAATGTGACCAGTTGAGAGAGTATGTAGAACTACCGGTTATAAAGTTTACAATAGTAAGGTATTTGTTTTACACACCAGATGTTGAGGTAATCTGCACCAAATACTCAATATTGTTACACACATGTGGTTTGGGATGTCAGATAATCACGTACTCAAAGAAAAGGCGTATGAGTACTATGACAGCCAATCAGTGCACTCACGCTCTTGACATGTTGTTCTCTTATGAACAGTTGTATACTGTTATGAAGCCACATACATTGTGTTTCAATGACATGTATATGTATTAATATACCATATTATTATGATGACAACATGGTTGAGTACTTTGATAAGTATTTGCACCTAGCACCTTCAACAACAAGCAACTGTAGTTGTCAAATGTTATCGAATGCATGCTTGGGTTGCAAACTATTCAATTAGGCCTACGTAGACTCCTCTTGATACAATGTTTCTACCATTGGAGCATTATCCACCTTCTTTTTGGTTTAATATTTGCATAACTCATTCTTGTTCAGTCAATGCTACTGCCATGGTAGTCCCATATGCGGCCTAAGTGAGTATGCAAATACTACATGTATACTCTTTAAATGTAATATAACTGAACTGGTAGAAACCAACTGCACCATCGCATGCATAATGCATGAATTTGGTCGGAGCAAGGATTTAACAGGTTCGTGGGCACCCTATAGAAAACACCCCTCCTTGCAAAATATTTTACAGAATTGACACCATTTGCAGTTATTTGTGTGAGAGTCAAAATTTGCTACCGCAGATAGGGGGGGGGTATATACACATGAAAATAATGCACCTAAAATGCAATGCATGAACATTACCTATACGTACCGGTAACATAATTATAATTATTGTCTTGGCAGATGTAGCATGGATGACACGAAAGAAACCAAAGCCCAAAGCTTTAAATGTGTATGCAGTTGTGCATTTTGTATCTCGTGTTTTCACAAATCAGTGTAAAGATATATTTTACAGGTAGGTCTACATGTGCATAAAAGGGGTTTAAAAAAACTCTCAGTCACACACACAAAACAAGCATAGGTTGTTAGAAATTTCGAAAGAATGTCTAAAACTGAATAGTTAGAAGCCAAATATAAATGATCTCAATGTGTTTGTCTGTTGCCATCGTTTTGTAAGCCGTTGTCTAAAATTGTATCAGTAGTAGTAATAATAATAGTAGTAGTAGTAGTAGTAGTAGTAGTAGTAGTAGTAGTAGTAGTAGTAGTAGTAGTAGTAGTAGTAGAAGTGGTAGTAGTCGTAGTCGTAGTAGTACGTAGTAGTAGTAGTAGTAGCCGCCCATCATGTCCTAAAACAGTTAATACAGTTAAAAGGCCTACATAATACTAGCGGGTGCACACACACACACTCACACACAATTAATAATAGACGCAATACACAACACGAAATACGTTTAGAATACTGAGAAAAAAATTGATGCACACGAAACAAGGTGTTTTTCCCCCGCATACGCACTTTACACAGCGTTGGGTCCAAAACGGAATAATCAATTAGAAGAAGAAAAAATTTCGGTAAATCACACCTCATCAGTTTACAAACTTACCAAGGGGGATAACTGTGTATTACAGATTTCTATTAATAGCAACCTTCCGCTTTAGTTGTATGATGGAAACACGGTCCTAAGCTACACGTCAAATTAAAACGGAATAGGAAAACAATAATCTAAAGAGTGGAATAGATCTTGACTATACTAGACCTAGATCTCTTGATCAGGGCACCGGATGAGAATCTAAGGTACCATCTTGATTATAGATACACTGACGTAGATCTACATTTATCTGGTGTAAAGAGTGCAACCGATTAGACTTGAAAACTAAGTTTGGAAATTCAATATATCAAGATCTAGATCTAGAAATCTAGAATCTAGATCCAGATTCTAGAATCTAGATTATACTTATAGATTTAGATCTAGACATCTTTAGAATCTAGATATTTATCTTCTTATCTTGTTGATACTAGATCTAGATCTAGTTAAATGACCAGTGTCAGTTGTTTGATCCAAAATGAAATTTCTAGTCCTAGAAAATAACTGACAAGGTTAGGCTAGAATTTAATCAAATTCCTTGGCATTATAACAATTTACAGTTTGTGATCACATATTAGACAAGAGAGTGGAAATTGGCATCTACTCTCTTTGATTTAACCAATCAGCGGTACATGGGGTATGGCAGCTCCTCAAAATATGATATGACCAATATAAGCTAAGTCGGGTGTAAGACAGCTGTAGACTCTCCATCTCTCTCTTTCTGATAATAGACCAATTGGCTTCCGGATAAAGGGTTAGATCTACTTTCCCTGAGCTGACCAATCGACAGGGTATTAAGCTATTTATAAATACTCGTTTATTGATCCCCATACACATGTACATGCACTCACCTCTAGTGTCTGATGCCAATGAACTTCCAATTTCTTCTCTCTCACGAAAGAAAACTTATGCTGTGCCATTTAGCTAATAAAAAAAAATAATAACCATTCATATCCACTAAATGCAAATTTAGAGTCTTTATTACGTTTTTCACAAATATGAGGTTTTCAGGGGTTTTCATTCTTTATATCAAATCGAGCAAACTGCTCCTATGATTTCACACCTCCACTCGAACACCCAACAAGGCACTGCAGGCTTTGCAGCCACACTCCAATATTCACACTCCCCCGCAATCAGGTAACACTTTTGGCTGACCACATAAGCCCTACTAGTGTAGTGAAATCTGAGAAAGGCAAAGTTAGGCTTAATGAAAATAGATAGAAATAATTGGGTTATCACTGTGATGAAATAAGTTTTGCTCCAAATGAACATGGTACTTCACCTTCAAGATCAAAATTGATGACATCATGAATTAGGGGCAAAAGTGATGCTAGTCTCCACAGACAAGAAGAACTTTTAAAGTTTTGAAATGCTGCTAGACAATTGATCAGAACATGGATTATAATTTAATTTTTATGTTGGCCTGAAAAGAGTGCTGCTAGCCACCCCAAAGATATACTAGAGGCCTGAGTCTATCTACATTTAGATCTAACGTCTTTGTTCAAATGTTGCTATACTCACTTGATAAATATTAATAGAATCTAGATCTAACTAATGAAGCTGATTATCTGGATTGTGTTTGTGTCCAAGAACTAAATCTAGAGTCAAGTGTTTAAAAGTGTCCAAATTTGCATTATATTTCTGTAAAAAAAAATCATAGACATAAACATTGCGTATGACATTTATTTTATTTAACACAGTATACAAACTTTCTTTACACCTAGAAAAATATTAAAGTAGGAGAAATTTTCGCTAGTTTATTCCGCTGTCCGACTCTATCTCCCTCTCTTTTCTTCTTTTTTCTCTGTCTCTCTCCGTCTCTCTGTCTGTCTGTCTGTCTGTCTGTCTCTCTCTCTCTCTCTCTCTCTCTCTCTCCCTCTCTCTCTCTCTCTCTCTCTCTCTCTCTCTCTCTCTCTCTCTCTCTCTCTCTCTCTCTCTCTCTCTCTCTCTCTCTCTCTCTCTCTCTTTCTCTCTCTCTCTCTGTGGGGCATGGTGTCCAAGGGTTTGCAATTTCCAATCGTATGGTCACTTGTTTGATTTTAGAGCCTTGTACGCCCTTTAGAAATAAGCATTGAATGGTGATTGACATTAACCACTTCTCAATGGTCTATTGGAGGTACCAGCCTTGAATTAAGAGAATCACATCAAAAAGACTTTTTATTATGATTCCCATTCTAATAGAGCCAAAGAAAAGCAAAAACAACTATAGATCATGTTGCAAAATTTGCTTTTTGATAGTTTGAATTATCAGACTGTTTTGAAGATTTAACTTATTTATTTAAAGATATTTTTGTTTTCATTCAAGACTGTCTTGGTCTTATTTTCGTTCAAATAAAATAGCATGTCAATTGTTAACTTCACATCAGCGTTTTCCTCTTTTCCTTCAGATTTTGAGCATATACAACAATGGGACTCCTTTCATTATATGGGCACTCTTCAGGTGTTGGAATAGTTCTGCTTTTGGCTGTTACTTTTTCCCATGTTGAATGTAATCTACTAGAACGGGTGAAACGTGCACCACCAATTCCTTTAGACAGTGAAAGCAGAGCAAAAGATCTGAATTTAGTGCCTGATGCAAATGGTAGGGAGTCTGCTCTTAAAGAAGATGGAAAGGGTTTACCTCATGCAGCAGGGGATCAGAGAATAGTTGTACAGAATATGGGTGGACTCAACAAGGAGCAGCCAGTATATAAAAACCAAGTAGATTTTATAAAACCGAATAACCCTGAACAGGACCCAGACGTTAGACCAGAAATCAAGAGTAAAGTGGGATCAGAAAAAAAGAAGGGCCACTCCAAGATAGCAAATTCTGTGGAGTGCAGCGAGGATGTGAGAAATTTTTGCTCAGATCAGTCTAACAATTTTCAGGTGCTTGACTGCCTTCAAGATAATGAAAAGGTGAGTTGATCTATGGACTTCTAGTACAACTTTTTTTTTTTTTAATTCTATTTAACTTTGGATCTATTTACTATTATTTTTATTCAATATGTGAGAAAGAAATAATAGATATTTCTTAACCATTTAATGGGTTTTAAATAATGGACATATTGGTGATATCCATTGTGCAAAAAAAGGTCCTCCATTGGTTGTAATATACTAAATATATATATAATACTAAGTGACTTAGATTTTCCAACAAGCAAACTACAAACATGTTTAATAATAATTAATATTAATATAATAGTGATAATAAAGATAATGTTTATTAATGTAGTAGCTTCCCAATAATGTACTGGGGTAGTTCAAAGTGACTCCATTGGGCTATAGACCTGATTTTAGTGGTGTGGAATTAATCTGAATTGTTCGGCTCCGCCTGATATTTTTATATGAGGAATGAGACAAAGACACTATGATTAATGCTGTTGTGGAAAATAAATATGGAATTGAAAAAAAAAATTATATTATTTTCATAGCTGAGTATTTGTGGAATCAAATCTGAAAAAACTTGTATTACCCTGGGGGTGGGGAGTGGGTTTTGGAAATATGCTTTAGACTTCAGAAATAATGAAACAATAACTTTTTTTTTAAGTCTTAGTGTCTCACATAGATCTACTATTTGTACTATTATTATGATGATGATGATTATTATTATTATTATTATTATTATTATTATTATTATTATTATTATTATTATTATTATTATTATTATTATTAAGTAGTTCAGTAGCAGCAATAGGAGTGGGAGCAGTAGTAGTGATAAAATGTAGTAGGATGAGATGGAGGAAGAAAAGGAGGATAAGCAGTAGCAGTGCAAAATAAAATTACTAGTACTAGTTGTTTGTGTCATCATAAAATAATAAGGACTGATACAAGTAGTATGTGCCATCGTTGTTATTTTTATGAGTATCAACATTACAAATACAAGCGCATAGTCTAGATCAATCTCGTGATGACTTAATGTGCAACCATAGCTTCCTTTGTATTCTGTTGACAAGGGGGAAATAACAGTCTTTCAAAAGTGCAAAAGAGTGACTCTTGCAAGATGATTAAGCTGACAAATCACATGTAGTTGTTAAATGTATTACCCTTGTTAATATGAAAGTTAGCCCTAAAATCTGATCTTATCTGCATTCCTCTAAATAACCCATCTTTTTTGAAGATCAGATTTTTCCATAACTTTTGTCTGTTTTTTTGTTGTTGTTTTTTCCCCATCTATCTTTGTCTTTCCTCTCTATCATACTTTCTCTCACTTTCCCACTCCATCCCTCTCTACCAGTCTGTCTTTTTATCTCTCTCCCCTTGCCTCTCTATGTATCTTTCCTGGGTTTCATGTCATGTCACTTTAAATGCAGAGGGCAGAGATGGGCAAGCTGTCACTGTTATTTTAGTCCCCTTATCAAATATGTTTCTTTTGTATGTGGCAACACTTAACTTTGACAATTTATTTTAAATTAAAAATGTACGGTACACTACAGTTATATATCTAATCAATATTAATCTGTATATTTATTTTCTTTAAAATTTTTAGAATACTGCATTGTTTTGGTAATTATTTTGTAACTATTTTGCCTTAATTTTTTTTCCAGACTGATAATAAAGTGTCAAAGGAGTGCCACCATGTGAGTATAAGTATAATAATATTTATAAATAAGTTTCTACCTGCAATGACTGAGACGATTGTGGTATTTTTTGCAGAATCACAGATCTCGATTCTTTTCCTTGGGTCATCTGTTTTGAGTTACACATTTATAGGCAGGGAAGATAGCTGTTGCTCTGTTTATTGTTCAAATTCTTATGAGACACACTTTCTGGGAACCTCATTAAACGTGAGCCTAATTTAATGATGCAAGATGTTAGATGTTACTGTACTTTAGAGGCTGACATCACCCTCCACTATAAGGGCCAGATCAGACCAAGCTAGGCCAAGTGTGGGTCGCATGTACACGCGAAGCTAGAGTCTAGCTTGATCAGCTATCTGAATCAAAGCGTGTCCAGTGGTTACGCGCATGGCTAAATTTTCAAATATTTAAAAAACTAAGCTTATTTCATAAATCATTTTTATTGTGACCTTTTATTTCTAGCTGGGACTAAATATACTACTTTGGTCTATACGTATAGAGGCATTCTAGGGTGTTTGAAGTTTTGAATCGAGAGGTGGAAAACACAGACCATCACAGATCTGTGACAATGCACAGGTTTTCGATCCGGCATCGAAAGCTGTTATCCATTGATCGACACCCTGTGTGTCTCGAAAAATGAAAAACCACTAATAATAGATAGCTGCATATTGTCTGTGTCTGGTCGGGATGTATGTATGAGTTGGTATATTAGCACACTAACCCACCTCTCAGGTCAAGATTTAGGGCCAGGAGGATTGGTACAAAACTACAGGAAATGAAGGACGTAGCATTATTGTGTTAAGGGGGGAGACGTAGGCTAGGTGTCATCTTGTTGCAAAAGGCTGTTTCATAACAGTCATGACAAATGTATGTCTCTAAAGCCAATTGGCATGTCCATTAACTGCTATTGACAATGGTTATAATTTAAGTATGTCCCTGTAATCATAATATTACAAGTTATTAGAAGGAATCAGCCCATTGCAGTCAACTGGCAGTTGGAGGTTTGGCTATCGTTAGCTTTCTTCTAACAAGCAATTTTAGTTATAAAATATAGAGGGCCAGTCAAGTTTTTTTTTTTTTGTTTTTTTTTTTAGTTTAAAATGTATGTCCATCCTGATGCAATTTATACAATTATCCATTTTACTGTCTCAGTTTCTGTGGCAGTACAAACTGGAGCTCACCACAGATGTCCACTTTGATCAAGCTTCTAATAAGGCATGTGCTACAGAACTTGCCAAGGTCTGTATAATTGACTTGATATTTTTATTGCAAAAAAGAACTGCATGTACTTTAAAGATAACAAAATTAGATGTATGAAGCAGTACGGATGTTCAAAAAAGGGTGTGTCATTTTTCATGTAAGTCGTTTAAAGGTATTTTCTTAAATACCTTTCTTGAAAAGTTTGTCTTTTTTCTCTTTTGAATATGAAAAAGAAATACAGTTTAAAATGGTGATCAAATATTAAGTTGCAACAAGAACAAAACCAGCCTGTGCAAAGAATTTTATTTCTATGGCCATGCAGAACTCTGATGAAATTTCGCTGTTATCAGTTTATTTTCCTGTTTGCCTTTATTTCAACAAATGAACTAAAGTATTGTTTTCATGTTTTGGAAAGGATATTTGGCAAAAAAAAAGTACATGTTTTAAACCCGTCCCTTCTGTCCCAAAGAAAGCTGCTCCGAAATTATAATAATCATACGTTTATTTGCTAAAAACTAAGATTTTTTTTTCTTTTCTCTTCTTTCCTACTAGATTGCTGAATGCAACAAACTTGAGAGAGGCAAAGGTTTGATCATCCCATGTCTTATTGAGCACTTTGACGAAATCACATCGGCCCCATGCAGTACTTTTATCAACAAAATGGCCAGTATTGTGTTTAGTGATTATCGCCTCATGGGTTTCTTTATGACAGACTGCAAAAAAGATGTTTTGGACTTTCAATGTGGCCGAGTGAACCTTGGTGATGAAGAAGATGGGGTGTGTATCACTGGTTTTCTCTCATGCCATTCTTTATTGTCTTTTTTCAATTTAGTCAGTTATATTTCCCAGATACTTAAGGTGAGGGTAGGAAAGAAGAGTTAATAGCCAGACCCAGAATTCACCCTTGGAACACTTTGTTGTTGTTTTTTAAATCTATTACAACATTTTGTCCAATAGATCCAGGAAAGCTCAGCTTGTGTGCCTATAGTTAAAATCAGATATCTTCTTCTCTTGGCTTTAAAACCTATAACTTTTACATTGCCCTCCTTTCATAAAGTTAAACATTTTTTACCTCAGCCAGTGAGTTTATTATTTCAGCCAGCACAGTCAGCATATCCCTAGCTATTATAGTTATTCAAAAGAATAGAAAAACTGCAGATAGTTTGCTTTGTTCAAAGTGGTACCTATTCTCTTTTCTTGCCTTAGACTGTCCATGATCAAGGGCACACGGTTAGCTGTCTCAACACGCACAGGAAACGTTTGAGCAAAAAATGCAAGAAAGCATTGCTGCATGTGGCTGAACTCCAAGCAGATGATTACCACCTTGATCGCCCGCTCTACTACGCCTGTAAGGTTGATCGTTTTAACCTATGTGCTGGTACTGCTGCTGGAGATGGAGCGATATTCAAGTGTCTGTATCGACACCTCGGTGATAAAAGACTTTCAGAGATGGTGAGTTCTTTAACTTTAAACATTGCATGATTTAAGGTCTATTCCTTGTGTGCGCACAATATGGGGAAATTGAAAAAAAAAATATATGAGAAGTAAAACTTTTGATTTTGATTATTTTGAAATGGAAGATGAGCAGATTAATACAAAGAGGTGCTAGCAAAGAACATATCAATGCACATAGCATGTATGCGGCGTGATGGGAAAAGCTTTTAAATCTCTTGATTCAATGAAATAAAAAAATTTTTCTTACCAACCAAATCCATGGAAATTTTCAAAACCAGAAAAGAAGGAATGCAAATGATAAATGAAGTGAATTTGATAGCCAATATTTCGTTTAAGTCTAATTGTACCACATATTTGAGTTTGTTTCACAGATTTTGAGTTATCATGTATAGGCCCCCCGAAGGCATCTATGAAACGGTGATAGAGGGGCTCTCTCTCCACAATTTCTTTCTGATTTCTTTAAAACAATTGTTATTATCTATTCTCTCTTAAAGTGTCGTGAAAAACTTGAACTGCGTGAGCAGCTGGCGGCAGAGGATGTGAAAGTGGATAGTGCGTTCTATGGTGCATGTGCTCAGGACATAAAAAACAACAGATGTGGTGCACCACCCGTGGAAGACAATTCGGAAGAGGATCTCAGTAGATCGACTGTGTTGCTGTGTTTAGAAAAGGCTCAAAATGACGGTAAGTAGCAGTGACAAAACACTTACAAATATTTTTTAGTAAACTTCAAAACGTTAAACAATTAGTTGAACATCAGATTCATGAAAACTTAATTTAGTAGTTTTATTACAATTTTAAAAACAGAGCTATTCATTTTTTGTTTTTTATATCTCTACTGATTATCTAAAGATGTCAGTGGTTAACTATGCCAGATAGTATACTTACTGGCACTGACTGATAGGAAATTGTTTCCTGATCTGGTGTTGAATTGTATGATCATTTATATTCACGTGCATGGCATATTAGTGTATGAAACATGTGTTGCAACAGACTTTGTGTCATTGGTATTTAACAGTTGAGGCAAAACAATATTTACACTATATTAAAGAAACGTCATTAAATTCAATGTGAACAAAACAGCTTACAAAAGAAATCAATACAAATGGAGAGAATTAAGCCTTGACAAGGGAATACATTAGTAAGAAAAAAGGAGGATGAAATAAAGATTTTTGTTCTCTTCTCCCTTTTTTCTTCTTCTTCTTCTTCTTCTTCTTCTTCTTCTTCTTCTTCTTCTTCTTCTTCTTCTTCTTCTTCTTCTTCTTCTTCTTCTTCTTCTTCTTCTTCTTCTTCTTCTTCTTCTTCTTCTTCTTCTTCTTCTTCTTCTTCTTCTTCTTCTTCTTCTTCTTCTTCTTCTTCTTCTTCTTCTTTTGGTGCAATGTAGAGTTTATGTGAGTCTATTTAGCCTTTTTTGTTGACATTGAGCTTGGAAAAGCAACAACTCGTTTATATTTCACGAAGAGAGATATAAGCTGAAACTGAGTTTGGTGTGTATTATCATGTATCCTAGCTTTTATTTTTTTTCTTCAGGTAAGGAATTGAGAGGCAAGTGTCTGCAGGAGATGTTTGAGTTACGGTCAGAGCTGATGCAAGACTATAAGATTAGCCCTGAGCTGGTTAGTGCATGTGAGAAGGAAATTCAAAAACACTGTGATGGTGGGCTGGAGCTTGATGGTGCCACCATTGATTGCCTGATGAAGGAGTCTATAGGAAAAAGAAATCAGCAAGATGAATTTGATGCAGCTTGTAAAGCTCAGGTTTGTGGTTTCCCGTGTTCCAAATTGCCTAATAATTTTAATGAAAGTCCTGAGACAACTCACCATATTATAATCCTTTTCTGCCCTTTTACAAACTTGATGGAGAATATGACACTTACAAGCAGTCGATGACAGACTAACAGGCTAAATGCGGAGGTGTAGCCATTTTGTATTACTACTGCTATAGGGAGGGCGCGGTAGCCCTGGGGTAGAACATAGGCTTCCGATGCTGAAAGTCGGTTGTTCAAGCCGTGGCAATTTTCCCCCCTACTGGGTCGGTGTCAGTTTAATGTGATTGACTGAGACAGGAGTCATGGTATCCCTGCCCTATCTTGTGTCTGATAGCATGTAAAATTGTCAGAAAGGAGTTTGTTTGAGGGATTCGGTTCTAAGTCATAGAGATTTTAATTTGTATGCAAATAGTCACTTACAAAATTAAAAGTTCAACCAGAAATATTCTGGCAGTGATATATTTTCTGAAAAGTAAAATATTCAATTTTCTACTTTCAGCTTGAGGAGCTCTTGGCGGTAGCCAATCCAGGCGAGGATATCAGGTTAGATCGACCTTTGCAAAGAGCTTGTGGGGATGTTGTCCAGGCAGTCTGCTCAAGTGTGAAGCCTGGTCAGGGAGAGTGAGTATACTCATCACTGAAAATTAAATGGATGTTTACTTTGCTGACCGTTGGAAAACCAGCTTAGTTCTGGTGTCATTCATAAAAAAAAACTTAACAACAAACAACCATGAAATGCACCTTACATCCTTTCATTTTCAAGCAGACTTATCAACCAGATAAATGCTTGTTGGTCAATAAATGATGGTCCTTATTTTCCAAGGAATTAAAATAAAAGCATGTATTATACCTGTGTAAATATATTGAGCTGTGCTAGATTGATATCAGTTTTGTAAATGTCACTGGTTAGAATTACAGTAATGCATAACTACAACGGCACCCGCTGCAGTAGGACCTTCACTACAGTGGGGATTTGTTTGTGTTGAGCACAGACACTTTGTATGTTTTGACTGCATCAATGCTTGCAATGTTACCAGCAACCAATACACAGGGAAATTTGACAATCAGCACAATAGTTTTGCATAACCTGTTAGTAAATCTTTGGTTAAAAGCTCATAATTATGTTACTTTCCCATTCTAATGACAAGGGAATTTTGCAAGTTTTGTTGACTTTTTAATCTTTGAATTCTGACACTCTACACAGGGTATTCCTTCAGTTTTAGTTGGAAGTCATTACTAACTCAGTTTTCTTCAGCTTTTGATGAAAATAAAATCATATTTTAAATAAAATGGTTTTCTGTTTTCTATCTATTGGTCTTGAAACATTGCCAGAGAAATCTGGTATGGGTGACCAATCACAAAGAAATTGGTTAAAGTTTTTTTTTTTTTTTTTACTACAAGAAGTATGGGTGACTGGTCACCCAGGAATTGGGTAAAGCTTTTATCATTATTTTAGAAGTATGCATGACTGGTCACCCAGGAATGGGGAATCAGATTTTAATAACAAGTTGGGGAACAGGTTAAGTCTGAGTGTATTGTGTACCTATATCAGGGTTTTTTTTTCATCTTTTTCCTACTTGCCCCAGTACTCATGTCTCAGACATTTTATGACAACCCAACATTGTTGCTGTATATGATACTCCTTGGGAACCTAGGAGAGTGCCATTCTTCTACAAAGTACATAGACAACCCAACAGGTCCTTGGATGGATTCTTAGTTCTGTTTGATAGGGATTCAGAAAGGGATAGAAGAATTACATTACTTGAAATGCATCTTCGTATGGGCCACATTCTATGCCCCAATTCTGAACCTATATAATTGTTCGATTATTCAGGTAGATGTGACTATGAGAAAAAATGTGCTGTTTGAAAGACAGTAGGTTGGTGGTTCACTCAAATCCTTTACAAAGGTCAAATCACTGCAGCTTTGTTTTCATAGCTCAGAATTCTAATAGTTGTGAAATACATTGATCTAAATATAATTTTGTTATTATGATCCGATAGAATTGTTATAGCTTTGATGTTTGTCAACTAAATGTTTCGCTAGTGTTTATCTTGATGTTAAAGTGATTGCTGCGCCTTCTGGGTCAAGAGCTTCTGTTTTGTAATTGGAACTATTCTTTCTGTTATGTTGCTTATCTGTTTATTTTGGACCTGTTTTTTTGTTTTTGTAACACTAACAGACAGCAACCAGTTAATTTGTGTAATTCATTATCTGCTATGGAATTTTTAACACTCTCCTTTGCGAATTGCATTACCACTGTTGTGCTAGGAGGCCATATGGCTCAATTGATCTCTGGTCTCCAGATTGGGAGATCTTTGCTTCAAAACCCACGATCGGTTAAAAGTTTATTTGTCCCATTTTGGTCCCCTTCTGATTGGGTTGATGTCAGTTTAATGTGATCAGATGATACAGGAGTCCAGATTGTCCAGCCCTGTCTCATGTGTGGCAGCACATAAAATTGTCAGACGTCAGTGTTGGGACTGTCCACAACATAGCCTATATAATGCTGACATTGGACATAAGCAATCAACTCAACTCAACAAACTACTGTTGTGGTACAGCACAGCATCTGGCAAAGTTTAGCTTGAGTATTGTGGCAGGTACAAACATAAATGGGCTGAGGGACTCGTGGAAATGTATCTTCTTTGATCATCACTCCTAGAGAAGATTAAAAGTTAATTTTTTTTTTTCATTATAATTTTTTTTTCTGTCACTGATGTCACATGGATGCCTAAGGTTTTTATTTTAATTAAATGCCTATGTGTAGTTCAGATAACCCTTGATTTTTAATATAAGTTACTTTTTTATTAGCCAACTTCAAATCTTTTTCTTTCCAGTGTTATGACTTGTCTCTTTGAAAACATGGACCATGAAGATATGACTGAGGAATGTGAAGAACGGTTACTGGAGATCCAATATTTTGCAGTGAGGGATTTCAGGTGATTTTCGTTTTTTAATTTTTATCCACTTTTTACATATGTTCTTTTTTTTTTTTTTTTTGGCTTTATATAAATTTGATTTTTATGTCATCCCACAGTTTTCTGTAGCTGATAGATTTTGTTTAAAATTGATATTAAATATTTCTAAAATTATCTTTCCATAATTAGATTGGATCATCATCTTTTCAAAAAGTGTCATGAAGATGCCAAAAGACTCTGTGGTTCTGACGCATATGACGAACCTCGTGCAGTGAGAGTTGAGAAAGGCCCAATGATTTTCTCCTGCCTGCATCGTCACTTAACCTCAGATGGAGGACAAAATGAGAAGGTAAAAAAGGAGGGGGTGGTTGTGAACACACTAGACTTTATCGGAAGTGCCCACAGTCTCTCATTTTAAATCTCCGGACTCCGGAGTCATGTATAAAAATGAGAATTTTGAAACATAGTTAACATGGGAATCACAAGTTTCAGACTTTCTGTTTCTGTCATAACAAATGTACTTTAACAGAATCATTGAGTAATAAAAGTGAACAGTTATTTTAAATTTTCATCATTATTTTCATGTAAAAGTAAAGTTTGTCCCATAGTCGACATAGCATTTGGGAACCAAGTGTTAGGGTCCTGGTTGCATAATGACATTGGTATTTGTGAGGAAGGTTGCTACTTCTTTATTTGTCGCTCTTTACTTTTGCACTTTACAAAGGTGGCCTAAGTCCCTCACCATAACGCCAACGGCACATCAGAAGGTAAAAAAAAAAAAAGGAAGAAGAAAAGAAAACACACCATTTGTTTTAGATTTGTACATGTATCATTTAAAGTCTTTTAAAAATTCCAGCCATCTCGTCCTTGTGCTCACGAGATAAAACGTGTGTTGCGTGAACGCTCAACCAGGATGAAACTCTTACCTGAGATTGAAAATGTCTGCTTGGCGGAGCTTGCTGGCTTCTGCTCAGATGATGAAGTATTTTCTAAAGTCGGAGGAGTGAGTGTCTTTGTTTACATCAGTTATTTAGAATGCTGGTTATTGATCTAGTACATATTCTATGAACTATGACTTAATACCGACATTACACTCTGAAATCAAATGTCCTCTTAGTTATGTACAATTTGCCTTACATCCAGACAAAACATTTTTGTGTGTTAATTTTAACATTAGAAGGTAAGGCACACACACACACATTTTTTTTTTTATGAACTTCATAAGAATGCAAAAGTTTATTATGTGGCAGAAACACTTTACACTGTATTTAATGAAGAGCATGGTAATTACATGTAACCGTAAACGATGCTGTTTTGTTGGCTTTAATGAAAATTTTTAGGGTTAACAGGACAAATCTTGACAAATGCTGGTACTTTTAATTGCTTTGGGAATGTTGACTAGAAAAGTAGAAAGGTCCTTAACCCACAGAGAATGTTGTAATATATTACACATGGAACACCAATGACTTCTCTATATTCTGATAGCACCTGATCTGTTAATAAATAAGGAATATCACTGTTTGTTTTTTTCATTGTTGGTAATGTTAATATCTGGAATGCTTTATTGGATATCCATATTCTACTGTCAATTAATGTTCACTTTTTGTTTGTTTTTATTTTTATCTACGTTTAGGAGCTTGAATGTCTTCAGGAAAACCTTGAAGAGTTACAACCAGATTGCAGAGCAGCGGTTGGTAACTTTACAGAAGAAGAGATGGGAGATGTGGAAATGGACAGGATCCTTATGAAAGCCTGCACACCTATGATCAAACGATTTTGCGAGGTATTGCCTGAATGTTTTTACTATAGTCCATTTGAAAATGTGGGTCAATAAAGTTTTATTTCCCCGAAGCCTGTGATGGGCACATTATAAAGATTGCTCTATTATTCAGCAAGAAGCTGTCATCAAGCCAATACATTCATTTTCTGATTAACTGATACTAATATTAAATTTACTTTTAAAAGAAAATACACTCTTTAATCTTGCTATGGTTTCTTAAAACTATTGTTCAGTTTGTGTCATTACTCATCAGTGAAAGGCATACTTTGTGAACTTGGCAATTAATTGCTGTCTACTCCTTATCTGACTATTAATGAGTTGTTGTTTTTTTTGCTTTCCTTTTTGTAATCTTTATTGCCTTTTTTATTTCTAGGATCTACTGCACAACGATGCTATGGCAAATGAGGTGTTGGAATGTTTGATTGAACATAAAGCTCACAATGATATGGATGAGAAGTGTGCTGTTGGTATTGAACACCACCAGATTGTAAGCTTTGAAAATTGTATCCGTAACCCCTATACCTATTTCAGTAATGATAGATCGTTTCTCATTTCTCATTTTTAATTATTTTAAACAATGTGTCATCATATCTTTGAAGTCTTTTTTTTTTCATTTTGTTTGAAAATGTTTGTTAAAAGTTGATACATTAAGTTTACATTGTGGTAGGCCAGCAAACAAATCTAAAAGAGGGCTAAAGAACACACAAACTTTGTTGTTGGTTCTGTACTTTAACCGATCGTGGGTTTTGAAGCAAAGATCTCCCAATCTGGAGACCAGACCTCATTTGCCATAGCATCGTTGTGCAGTAGATCCTAGAAATAAAAAAGGCAATAAAGATTACAAAAAGGAAAGCAAAAAAAACAACAACTCATTAATAGTCAGATAAGGAGTAGTTTGAAGATGAATAAGATTTTACAAAGTTTATGCTTTGAGGGCTCTAGCTCTAAAGATATGTCAGCGACTTATAGCCTCATATATTTAAATTTTCTGTGTTCAAGGTTTCTCTGAAAGACTTTAGGTTTAATCGCAAGTTCCGTGAAGCTTGCCAAGGTTCTGTTGAAAAGTACTGCAAAAACAAGAGAACAAAGTAAGTACAATAAGTAGAAAAAAAAGATAATGTGTCATGTTTTTCCAAGTTTTCCGAAAGAGTGTCGTTTTTTTATGTATTTAAATATGCATGTGTGTTTACATCACAAAAACTTGTGTTCAGTTTAGTTGTATAAATACTGTAATATACCAGCAGCAGCATTTATTTTTCTTTGGTCCTTTATCAGTTATAAAAAAAATGTCCACTTATTATGGTAAATCAAAATGTGTCTATCTCTGAGAACCGGCATTGGTAAAAATCTGATGAAAAGTATGTTAATAAACAATTTGCCCAATAAAAGTCAACTATTTTTAGGAACTTCATAAAGCAAGAATGTTGGCATTTTGTTTTAAATCTTTTTTATGGACTGAAAAAAAAATGAAACAAATTCACAGGGTTTTTTGGGGTGTTTTTTTTTTTTAGTTTGTTGAGAGTTGTATAATATCTTCTCATTATTCTGCAGATTAAGTGGATGATTATTTTGTAGAAACCCTTATGTCTGAGTGAAAATTGAATATTTAAATTTGTAAAGATTAAGACTTCTCCATGCATTTGTTTTATCCACAAAAAAGAACAGTGCATGTCTACAGGACATGCAAATCTTACACCATTGTGTTGTCCCATAAGGTGCCTTCTTTTTTTTCTTTTTTTTTGTCAAAGTAGATATATAAATTATATTAAATTATAAATAATAAAATGACAAATCTGTGGTTTTCAAACCTATTATTAAAATCTTTGTAGAAAATTATTTTAAAGATTTCTTTTTGGAAAAATGTTTTTAACTTTTTTAAATGTTTTACCTTTCCAGGTATGAGGTTGTCGCCTGCCTTAGCGAACATGTTCGTAATGATACACTCATGGAGCGTAATCAAAGAATCAAGGACAGATGCCAAAAGCAGCTACGCTTTGAGCTTCTGCAGCGGGTGAGAAATTCGTCAAATACATATTTGTTTATAGATTCTTTTTTAATGTTGAATTGAGCTTTCTATTATTTTTGTATGTTTTAGCTTTTGTATAGTGATACTGTGCAGCAATTTTGGCATTAGTCAGTTTTCCTACTTTTGAGATAATCATAAAAAATTGTCTATTTCCTTGTCTCTGCTTCCAATTAGACACTAGTTTCTAATAAGATAAAGCTAAAACCTATTAGGATTTCTTAATCTGAGAGTTTGGTCAGATTCAACCTTTACAACGATGTATCATTTTCATTTTGGCATACGTAGCACAGTGACTATATGACAAGTTGCTTTTGTCTCTAATACTGAAACTTTTGTTTTGTTTACAGGAAGAGTCCATTAAATTGGATCCAGAGCTGGAAATAGACTGTCAAAAGGATATCCACAAGTTCTGCAAAAGTGAGAGGGATGGTGGAGGACAGGTGAATACAATTGCAATAATAATCCATTGCTTAATCCTTTTAGAGCTGTTCAAACATAAAATGGATGGTACTAAGAGTCAAATATATATATATATATATATATATCAGAGCTGCCTACCCTCTCGCTTTTGGCGGGATTATCCCGCTTTTTGGGATTCCTCCCGCTTTCCCGTGCACGTTGTGCAAAATCCCGTTTTTTACATTTACAGGACGTATCTGGTTGAAAAAATACGTATATGACGGTATTCAGCTAAAAATCGAGTGTTTCGTCGATCGCTCAGTAGTTGCTGTCATTTTCGACAATAACGCCCGGTTAGCCCAGCCATTAACAACGCCCATTCAACGTCTCATAAGGAGCGTAGGGATCGGCCGAGTCTCTTATCAACTTGTAGATTTCCGAAAAGATCGTAAATGAACGATAATGATCGAAAATCTAGATACCCATGACGGTAATTAAAATGATCATCATCAACAAATTTTTTTAAACAATAATAATTATTCTAATCGATAACGGTGGCATCAGTTTGGCTAGAGTTGCAACACATTAGCGACAGGCAACAGCAATCATCCGTTTAAAATACCAGATCTCGATTAAGCTCAGATCTATGTTCCCGAATCCCGACGACGATTATAAGCAAGATGTATATAGAGAAGTAAAAGCTGTGAAGAGAATTAAAGTAATTTAGCCTAGTAATAATTATTTCTTTTTTAAGTAGCCAATTTTTCTTGATATTTTAATATACAATAACCAACAAAAGTGGACAGAAGATCTTGTGCCGTATGTAACATCTTTGAGCACATGCAATAATGCGCCGCCCAACGAGGATGCGTGTGTGTGTGTATGTCTGTCTGTGTGAAAGAGAAGCCGCAATTGTGCCTAGCCCTATCAAAATACGAAATTGTTTATCTGATCATGAGAGTAAGAACTGTGAGGGGACCGGTGTTTGACAGCGAAGATGGTTTGAAGTCTAAATCAATCTTGGTTTGAGGTCTAAATCAGTCTAACTTGTGCCCCAAAACTGGATTCTTGGAAACAAACTCTCTGCCTAGCAGTAGTAAACAAAGCTATGGGATTCCCGGATGGACAGATCGCCGCGGCGGAAGCATAATTGCCGTATAGTGGTACACTATTTACCGTATTTTTTACCGAAAAGAGCCGCGAGTGAACGTTAACTACAAGTTGATTAGAAACTTAAAAAGGAAGGAAAAAAATGCTTTTTTAAAGTTATAATTAAGCATTCAAGTGTCTAAGTCAATATTGATAGCTGAACTAAATAAGCTTGGCCATCGATTAGGTTTATAGTGACTAACCGCGCTAAAAATCTGTATTTGCTTTCTCAAAAGTTGGTAGCTATGCTAATGTTTTACAGGTTAACAAAGGCGTTCTTTTTGTTTCACTTCACTGCTGTAGATTCATAGATTCTAGACTAGATTTCTAAGTTAGCCAACTCTTACTTAGTCTTAGTGGGCTCTAGTAGGCTAGATCTAGACTAGTAGTAGTTAGTAAGTGATGTGTCTGTAAGTGCGAAGTTGCGCAAAAAATCCCTCTTTCTTAGTCAAATTCCTGCTTTTTGGTTTTCAAAATCCCTCCAAGTTGCCTCTGGAGGTAGGCACCTCTGATATAGATATATATTTCTTGTCATTAAAAACAAATATTAGGTTGAGAGCACTTAACACATTCCCTGTCTATTTTAGATCCATTGCTGAATCAAGTACTATCAGACTCTACTTGACCTTCGGAAAGTTTTATTAGACTCAATATAGCTTAACTCTCAATATTCTATGGATTTTCCTGTTTTGCAAAATAATGAGAGTGCACAGTTTTAAAATAGGGCTATTGGAAGAGCTGGTAAAAAAAAATATGTCATGTAACCTATCATTTTGTGCAGAACGATGTGGACAAGTTTTCATTTGATATGTTTGTTGTTTTTTTTTTTGTAAAAAGACACAATTTTCCAAAAAGAACCATAAAAAAGAAACACCTAAAAATCATACACTTCCATTCATTCAAAGAGCAAAAAAAATTCATTTTTGACAGAATATATAATTTATTCTCCATAATTTGGATCAATGTGAAGCCAATGTACTACAATATTGTACATCCAGTATGCGTTGCAGGGACAAAGTAAACGCTATAAATAGCAAAATTGTACCCTATAATAGAGAGCAAAGTACTTTTTACTATCCCAGTGCATTAATTGCCAAAGAATATGTGGAAATATATGATTTTATTACTCCTGAGACTTGATTAACACCAAAAGTGATATCCAACATGGTGATGAAGCCAAAAATTAGAATAATTTCAAAATAAATAGGCGAACATTTGCATCCAACCCAGCCATACTACAAACACTACATCATTCATACATTTGGTGAACCTCATCCATACAATAAAAGAGCCCACAAGTAGCACAACAGTCTAATTTGTTGCTCCTTTACACACTTTCTGCAATTGCTCTTCAAATTTTTTGAAACCATAATCCTCATGGGATGTGCTCCTACAATTTTCTTCTTTTTTCTTACCCATACCTACTTAAATTCTTTTTTACCATCATTTTATCAAGAGAACTATTTGGATATGGCTGAAGTAACTTCATAGATTTTCTTCTAATATATTCCATTAAAAATATAATTTTAGTTAATTTTATCAAGAGAATTATTTGGAGATGGCTGAAGTAACTTCATAGATTTTCTTCTAATATATTCCATTAAAAATATAATTTTAGTTAACTTATATTTTGGATCTTCCTTCACTTAGAAAAAACTCATCATGCATTTAACCCCCACACACCATAAATCTTCTTGCCCACAGTCATTTAACTCTAGTACTGACAAAACGTGAAACTCTCACCCATGGCGTGTGCATCAGCAATCCAATCAACCTGTAAAATTCATCGACATCCACTTCTCTCCACCTTTCATATGCTTTTATTGGGGTTTTTTTGCTGCTCACCAACACCTATAACATACCCATTCGTCCAAAAAAGATCAACAGGCCTGAGAAAGTTGGACATGTCTTGCCTGTTTTGGACAATGGGAAGTTGAAGGCTCAAAACTCTTGGTGGTGTGAAGGGAGGAACTTGGTTGGGGGACCAGTATCTCTAGTGGGAGTGGGGCTGCCTCATGGTGCATTACTGAACGAAAGAAGGAAAACAAATTATTTTTAAATAATAACATCTTATCTTTACATGGGACTAATGATCGTAAAGATATTAAATAAATCTATAGATAGGTTTCGAAGTTATCATAGCATCATTGGATTGATTTGGTGATCCAGAGCTAGATCTAGACCTAGACCTAGATCTAAATGTAGATTCTAGGATCTAGAATGAGATCTAGCTGAGTCTATCTAGATCTAGGAAAAAATTTGTTTACTTTGAGCTAAATATAGAGAAAAGATATATTTTCCTGAATAATTTAAATCCAAATGTTCACACACCTTGGAGGGGGCCAATCAGGTTCAGATTCATCATCTTCTAGGTCTAGATTTCGGCCTAGATCTTCATCCGAATCAGGGATCCAGCTTGACATTGATATTTTTTATTTATATGGCATTTGGTGCCTATAGAAAGTAAAGGCGTGGCATTGATCAATCACTATATTGCAATGTCAGAGTGTTAATAAAATAAAATAAAGGTTCTAACATTCAGTTTTGGTAAAATTAGAATAACAGAATAAAGAGGTTGTATCTAAATAGAACCATCAAAACAAAAACCCAGTTTTAAAATAAAATTAAAAATTAGGACTGATAGCCTGATCATAAACATGTAAGGAGTCCAAACTTTTGATTGCAATTGTCTCAAAAGCACAAAAAATGTAGAACCTTTTTAATGACTGTGAATGTCAAATCCAACTGCATTTTCAATTTTGAGCACTTTATCAGAAGCTTGTGAACTTAAAAGGCTGTTCTTGCTTTTTTCTTACAGTGCTTTTTGAATTTTGGATACATCCTGGGTTCACAGATTATTTTATCTTGAGCTATTACAGTATACACTTGATGGGGAAAATATTTTTTTTTTTTAAATGAGCAAGTGAATGTCAGGATAAAACTGTAATTCAAATGATCATGTTCTCTTTCTTCCCTTCCACAGATTATGGAATGTCTTCATAAACATAAAAAGAGATTGACAAAAGAATGTCATAGGCGAGTGTTCCAGAGAGAGGTAAGTTCACTAACTAGATGCAGTGAGTTGAACAATAGATGTACCTTAATTTCAAAAGCCTATTACATTGAACTATCCTTTGAATAAAGTGATGAATATATATATATGCTGTTTTTCTACCAGTACTAAACAGCTAACTTGGGCTGTAGCTTATGCTTCTCACTTTCCACTGCTGTTCTCTATAGAGCGAGGGAGAGAGTTCTTTGCCTCTGTCCAAGTTTAACGTCTACTAAGTTCCCCTGGAAGATCCTATATGACGACGGACCTCAGGACTGACGTCTGACACTTTCATGTGCAGCTACACTCGAGAGAGGGCGGGGATACCATGACTCCTATCTCAGCCGGTCACATTATACTGACTTTGACCCAACTAGTTACAGGCGACAAACATCTG